>MVGT01004063.1:500606-546790 GCA_002174775.1 Macleaya cordata | reverse complement strand
TGCCACCACCAACACCACCTCCACCACCATGCCATAAATGATCGTCGAAAATTTTGGACAAATTCGACCACCAATAGTCGATTTTGATCGTCGTTGTAGATCAATAGTCGAATATTTTTTTTTCAGATCTGAAATTTTTTTTAGTTCTCTGATCTCATATCTAAGTTGTGATCTTGTTTAAAAAAACAGCAACCCTAGACTGTTGTAATTTGATTTTTTCATAAAAAAGCAACATTATATCTCAAGTTCTGTAATTCAATTTTTTCAAAAAAACTACCCTAGATTGCCTCTGGCAGTGCTTGTGGTGGTAGTTGTGAGGTTGTGGTAGTGGTGGGAAAAATGAAGGTGGTGTATTTTGTTTTGTAGGTGGTGTATTTTGAGTTCAAGTTCCCCAAAAAAAAACCTTCCCCTTATCTAATGGCTTCCCTAATATTAACCTCGAATTTTATAGTGATGTAATTTGTTGCGAGAATGATCCATATCCTTACCGGGATGATTTGGAGATAATCGGATCTCAAAAAGTTCTTGTGGGCAGAATGGGGTATTAATTAAAAGGTTTTTTTTTTAAGTGGGGTTGGGGGTTTTTGAGAAACAGGGGATGTTTGGCCAGAATTTGTTACAGGTCTAGTCAACAAACCCCTATAAAAGCATCTGATGAGTTGTGTTGGTCAACAAAACCCTACACTAGACTAGTACACTACCACTCCACTCAAAAGAACAGTTCTTTTTAGTTAGTAAACCTTTTTAATGACACCTTTAGGGACTGCCCCACTCTTACAGGTTGAGTCACTGTAAGTCCGTAACCAACCCAACCCAACCCAACCCTTCTCCAATGGTCCCCCTCCTCCAAAAAAGACACTCATCTATCTAAGCAGCTTTCTCATTTGAAGAAGAGCTAGAAGGTTTGGAATTTGGAACCCTCTTTCTTAAAACACCGTTCACTCCTTCACTTGACCATCATCTTCAAAATCATCATCATCATCATCATCATCGTGGTCGTCATTATCGTCTTCTTCAATATAATTCAAACGACACAAGCGGCCACCGGATTATAATGGACAATCCGTTGTCAATACGTCGAAGATTAATTTGTAAAGTCATGCCCGTCATTGACATTTTTTAAGTACACAAGGATTATGTACAGACATCAGAGGCGGAGGATGCGGGGGCGGAGCCAAGTTCTTAACGTTTTGGAGGGAAAAAAAAAAAATAACATGATAATGACCAATTGACCATAATGCAAAAATCAAAATTTTATCGGGGAAAATCATCATTCTTTGGCACCCCAATATGTATATTAAAAGAAATTTTTTATTTTTTGAAATAAAGCCCTACTTTGTTTAGTTAATTTGACATTCTTACTAAAGTTTTCAAAAGTTATATACTTCATTAAAATTTTGTCAAACGATCATTGACCAATAAAAAGATGTAATAAATCTTTTAGAAAATTGGTCATACTCTGTTTAGAATTTGGTCAAACATTGTTGACCAACAGAAGAAGAAGAATCACGATAGTATAATTTGAAATCGAAATTATTAGATTTACTTTCGATTTTAACTTTTTTTAAATTGCTCTTGTGATACAAAATCTCTTCAACCAGATTGTGTGAACATTTAAAAAGGTGACCGTTAGCTTGATAATTTTGATTTTAAATTGAACTTGATCATATTTTTAGGTTGGTTAACATAATTTGACTAAAGTCTGCTCACATGTAGATATACTAAAGGCTGATTTTCAATGTAGATATTCTCCTCCCTAGGTAAATCATCTTCGCTGAAAATTAGCTCATTCTAAAACTCGTAACCATATCAACTAGTGATTAAAAATTAATGGTGATTGAATCTTTCATTTTACAGTTAAATTGCATCGATAAATGATGAAATTACAAATTTTAGAATGACTTAGATTTTCAGTGAGAATGATCTACATGATAAGGATGAGGAGAACACCTCATACAACACTAAAGCTATTTTCACATAAAAAGTTTGACCCAAAGTCTCACACAAAATTTTGTGGGATCCACATTGATACAATCAGAGAGCTAATTTTTTGTGAGGATGTTCTACTCATCATGTAGATCATCATCACAAAAAATCATCATATTCTAAAATTTCTAACCTCATCATAAGTTGATTGAAAATTAACAGTGAGGAATGAATGGTGAATACAATGGACAACTTTTGATTGGGTTAAATATTTTAGAATAGGATAATTTTTTATAAGGATGATCTACATGATGAGTAGAACATCCTCACAAAATATTAGCCCTCGGATTGTATCAATGTGGATCCCACAAAATTTTGTGTGAGACTTTGGGTCAAACTATCGGATTGTAGCAAGGTGCAAGAATTAGATCCCTACAATGTGCAAGAATTATATGCAATAGTATCTACAATAGTGTCATTTTAAAAGGCAGGGGAGCCCTGGCCCTCAGGTCTAGCAATGGCTCCACCCCTGTATCTCATGACCTTTTAATAATACATCACAATGTCATCAAACACTGGAACTGGACCCATACTTTGTTATGTAATCTCTTAACAAACCCTCAATCAAAACCAGATAATCCAAACAAATACAACATAATCGAGGAAAGATCGGCATCGATCAACGGCCTTCATGCAAGATCATAGAATTATCTTGCATATGAGTAGGTGTAGGCCCCATTATGATTTCTATATTATCAAATCTCTAATACATTATTAGGGTTTTTTTTTTTTTTTTTGTCTTAATCAATACATTATTAGAGTTAATATACATATAGTAGCTGCACCAACTTGATTCTTACTTCATAAGAACCTCCTTTTGTGGTTTAGGCCAACGGCTACTTTTTTTCTTTAGAAACACCTTGCACTAGTGGGGGTTGTGGGTCTCTATCAGAAATCAAGACCGAATTTTAAAGAAAGACTTTTAAGAAACAATTTTAGTTTCCTGTCAATCTGGTGGTGGATGAGATGTCCTAATTCCCTAAAAAACTAAAACATGTAGGGACCCACCAATCAATTTAGTAATTCTAGCCACCCCCTTTTCACACACTTATACAAACTGAACTGAACTATACTAAACTCTTAATTATCAATTGAACTAAATTTTCTCTCAACCTCTTCTCTTCTTTTTCTTCATTTCTTCTAAAAATGATCTGAATTCTGAAAAAAAACCATGGTTACAGATGATTTTAGCTTCCCGACGATAGCCGATCCAGTCCCTATTTACACGAAATCGACATCGTTATGGCGGGTACCTTCTGCAGTTTTTACAGAATTCTGCAATGGAGATGATACAGAAGAAGGAAGAGAAGATCTTCCTAAATTGAAAACAGAAGAGAATTCTCAAAGCAACAATGAAGGAAAAGAAGATTCTTCTACCTTCAAAACAGAGAAGAATTTTCAAGGAAACAGTAGTAAAAGAGAAGATTCTTCAACCCTCAAAACAGAAGAGAATTCTCAAGGAGACAGTACTAGGGGAAGAGAAGATTCTTCTGCTATCAAAACAGATGTGAATTTTCAAAGAAATTGTTCTATATTGACAGTTAATGACTCGATGAGATCGATTGAAGATGAGGAGGATAAGATGGATATGTTATGGGAGGATTTCAACGACGTTGAATTACGCCGGGTTTCTTCTTTGAATAAGAAGAAAGAGATAGGGAAGTTGTTGGGTTCAGAGTTTGATTCAAACGACAATGAAGAGAGGGTAAAGCTTTCTTGCGTGGGTAGTAGTACTATTTTATCTCCAAGGAGACCAAGCTTGTTTCTGATATTGAAGGTTTTGAAGAAGCTGTTCTTACTTCAAAACGCTCACTGTCCCAATAGATCTGTTCTGATATCAAATTGATCTGCTCGGGCCGCATTTTTACAAAAGAGAAGAAGAAGATAAATAGCCTAATTAATTTGCTCATTTAATTGGCTAAAATTGAAGACTGTAACATTGAAGTATGATTATGGAAATACTGCATAGTGAGAAAAAAATATTTAAAATTTGACTATTGTTTAATTTGTTTGTGTTGTGCTCTGTTGTGTTGTGTTGTGTGTGGGTGTGGTACTGGTATGCAACACAATTTAAGGCTTGCAACATCTTCAGGCCAACAGAATCCATGGTAGACAACAGGACAAACGTGCTAGAAGCAGTCCAAGGATGAACCCTTTGGAGGGTAGTTGTGTTACTGGGAGAGTGCCCGGCGAGCTCTCTTCCGAGGGAGAGTATAAAATCTACTACTAAACCCTGAGGTCATGTGTAATGAGATGAATTTGTTCTATTCAAAGTTGTAAAAGTTGGTATATTTATAGAAAAGTAATGATCATTTTGAGTCAGCTGCATTCTGGGTTTCATGTGTTTGAACTGTGCACGATCAATGTTTTTGATTTGCCAGAATATATTAGTCGCACAATACTCTCAAATCTAGTGTACTGTGTAGTAGAGCTGTAAAATGCTGATCAAGAAACTGATACAGGTAAATCTTACAATCCTAGGTCCATCAGTCCAGCAACGCCATTACACCTCATATGCTGTACATACTGTGCAGACTCATCAATCAACCTGGAGATCATAGGCTATTTTGCTAAGGAACATATTCAGGGGTGATTTGGTATACTGTCTTGATAGAATGCACTCAGATATTGGGATCTAAATAATTCGGTACCAGAGTCAGAACCACTATAAATTGCAACCATTTGAATACAATAGATTCAGGTACCTGATATTTTGGCGTAAGAATAGAACCAGAACTGATTCTATAGGGTTCGGAACCAGCATGAGAATAAAAATTCAAGGTGTAATATCAACAGGATTTTTGGTCATTAAGGAAAAATTTCACCAGAGGCCTGTTAAATGTATTATCAGTCTTTACAGTAACTAATGAAAAGTTTCAAACAATTCAAGATACGAATGAGAAACGAAAAGCATAACTACATATTTTCTAGGTTAGGTAATGAAAAAGAAAAAACGGATTTACAGTAGCTAATGAAGAGTTTAGACAATTCAAGAAATCTATGATTTACATACTTTCTAGGTTAGGACAAAAAAAGGAAAGGAAGAAATTGGATCTCAGGGAGATTGAAACTCCCATAAGGATTCTCTTCGAAAATTTTTTTTTTTTCAGGTTATGAAACTCACAGAAGCTCCATCCTCTTTTTAGTTGATCTTGTTTTCAACTGTGGCGGCGCAGATGAAGATTCTACTTCTAAGCCCCCCAAAACTTGATACCACATAGCTGTAACTTTGGAGTTACTTACTCACAGAGACCGTATTTAGGGTTTCTGCTCCTTAACAGGCCTACAGAAAACAAAAGAAAACAAACATCTAGTTTCTGAGACTGACATTAACACAAAATGATCCCGACTTATGCTGGATATATATTATAATAAAATTCTTACTTTGCATTTTGTTTCAGAAGTCCAGCGACAGAACCACAATGTGTTGAGTTATATTTGCATTTCTCACAGCACGATTGCAGCAGTTCAATGACTTTCAGACACCTACAGATTTAGGAACACCAAAGAGTACATCATCTCAATAGTGTAATCTTATAAAGGAAATATGTTTCAGTTAAAATAAAACTGCTGAAGAAAATATCAGGTCACTTGAATTTGGTTGCCTAAAAGCAAAATGCGACTTTTTTTTGCTCAGCAAAAGAGTAATATATTGAAAAAACAAACAGTACAAAAACTGAGCAAAGGCTCAAACAAAAGAGAAACAAACAAAAAACGAAGGGAGTAAAGGCATCACTAGGCTTAGAGTCATCCCAACTAGGTTGGCACCAAACTAAGCCTCAATCACTTGCCCCTCAACCTAACGAAACCTGTAGTAGATTACATCTGGATTTTCTAAACTTAAAAAAGGTGGCTTTGTTTTGTAGTTATAGTTTTGTACGTGAATATGTGCCAAAATTAGCATATGTGGAGAGAGAGGTGTATCCAGGAAATTGTTGGCTTTCTCATATGTTGGATGACATGGAGATAGAGAGAACCCATTGGAGCTCTGACTTCATGTAAAAGATCCAAATCCACCTTTTGGTGAGAAAATCATTTTAATGCTTGGGGAAGTTCCCAATTTACTCTTATATAATTAAATTACTTGTGTGTATATAACTGATCAATATATATATATATATATATATATTTATTTATTTTTACTTGTGTGATAATGCTAGAGGTTGGCTATATAAGAAAATGTAAAATTTGTTTTATTCATGCATGAGTCACATCCAATACTGATTATCAGCAAAGAAAAGGATAGCAATTCAGTAACCCAAGCAAGTCACTCACTTGGGCAAATAAGGAGCAACTTGCTAATGGAAATAGCACATAAGAGACTATAAAAACCATAAAATGCAGGACAGTAACAGTGTGCAATAAGAAAACTGGTTTCGTTCCTTAGTAAAGCAGAAAACAGTATAATTAAACTACTATTGTTTTTTCTCTATATTATTATTGAGCTTACAGAAAGGAAGCAAGAGACAGAAAGAAAGCAGATTCTTGGGGGTTGGCTTAGCCCCAATACTAACTCATGGGAAAAGAACTAAAGAATTACAGAAAGTATGGTAAATTATGGCTTGGTTAAGATTGTTTAATGCTTCTTAAATCAAGTACCCCAAAAGCTACTTTCAACAATGGAAAGTTCTCTCATAGGTAAGATACAAAATAAAAAAAAAAAGAAAGAAAAAAGAAAGTTCTATCATAGTCTATACGATTTGATGCAACTTTTGTTTTTTATTTTTGAAGAGACACGCGGAACTTGATGCAACTTAATCTAAAGCAAGTTCTCTCGTACTGCAATATCAATTGATAGAGCTAATCTATGAAGAAGGTTTTCTCACCAAGAAAACCTTTTTCTTCATCTTTTTTTAATTTTATTTTGCTTCTTTAGCTCTTCATTCCAAAGTTTTGTTTTGTTGATGTTCTTTCCCAACAATAGCAAAATCCATGACTTTGTTGGTAAAAGGTGGTAATGTAAAATAAAAGGCAATGGAAGTTCATATGCAAAATCTGATGTAGAACAACAGGTAATTAAAGATGTTGGGGATTCTTATACCCAGGGAACTTAAAATTCTTTACCTTCTCAATAAAAAAAAGTATAATTGGACTATATCACAAAAAGCAGAATCAAGGCCTCCCTGGTGCAACCCTTTAGGGTTAGACAAAGGTAGGCTTGTAAAAGGCTTGTGGGGAGCTGATGTAGTGCATCATTTTCACATTTTGAACAAGATGGAGAGTTTGGCTAGAAGGAGGTGAAATTAGTAATTTTTTAAAAAAATTTATTTTGGCTGAAATAAAGTAATTAAATAGTTATAAGTTGCTAATTTCTGATTTTAGAAATAGTTATTTCATTTTAAAGAAGACTTTAGAAGCCTATTAGTGGCTGCCAACCCTACTAGAGGGTATTTTGGTCTTTCGAATAAACCACAGGGGGCAGGCTATAAAGCCTTTCATATGCAATTACTTGATTAGTTTTATGAATGAAATAATTCTGTTTGCTTTAGTTTAGTTTTATCTTTTTTTAGTTCTCTTTGTTTCTTATTTTCTAGGGTAACCATCCTTGGATTGGAACAGTTTAGTGGTAATTTACAGCGGAGTGGATTCTTCATGTTTTTGCTAGCACCGCACTGTGTTAGGAACAGTAATAGGCCCTTGTGGTCCTAATTTTCTGCAGATCAGCCATTTGAGTAACTATATGTGACAAACTGATAATGAATGAGCAGAGCATGTTTTGATGGCTTTGTGCCAATAGTAGATTTACAATGGATGAGCAGGCTACTTGTGTTGTGTATAAAGGTTTGATTCACCTATTCTAATTTGACCACATAGCTTATCGAAAATGCTGCGTGGTCATCCAACATATGCAGCATTTGGAAATTACGGCATGTATGTCTCAATGTTTATGTTCTAATCTAGTCTATCTAGCTACACCAAAATGCAGTTCTCATGCTAGATCTTCTTTGAGAAGATTGAGAAGTTCTTGGTTTTTTGTTCAAAACCCTAGTTCTTAATATATTTTGTTAGTGATTTCGTTGGCGTTGTTCACTTTTATTCGCTTCCGCTGATTTAAACTAGGTCAAAATCATAATTCACCCAAATAATAGGAGTGAAAACAGACTTAATCAACATAAAACCATAAAGATACATCAAGGGCAACCCAAAAGTGAACCTCATTATGCACCAAAGACTTATCCTATAAATCCTAATGTAATTGATAATGGCAAGCTCTTCAAAGGGTGAAAAAAGAGACTCCATAAGAGCATAATAAATAGCTACTATTCAAACAAAAAATTCAATAAAATTATAACTAAATACTCAAGCTCATGAGGAACAAATTTGAGCTGTTACTATAATACTCCAACTGATCAAATGGCAAAATATTTCGAGTCACAGATTAAGCGACATATGGAGAGTAACCCAAACCCAGGAAATGGATCGTTAATGGATTAAAATCAAGAACAGTTTATAACTCTAATCGAGAGAAGAAACGATTACTGATTAGGGTTTAGTTAGAAGTGTAACCAATCACGAAAAAGAAATGAATGACTTGATCATTGAGATAGTTTTTTAATCTTTCGATGATTTTTGTTTCAGAAGAAGAGAAATTTGAAACCAGAGAGAGAGAGAGAATACCTCTCAGGCATAAAATTGTTCTTGGTGAGGCAAGCTTGAATATCACAGGCCTCCTTCTTGCATGGTTCTTTGCTCTCCTGCTTCGCCATCTCTCTCTCTCTCTCTCTCTCTCTCTCTCTCTCTCTCTGTTTCTCTCTTCCTCTCTCTCGCTCTAAAAATTTCTCAAATGTGTGAGTGTTGTAAAAAGCCCGGGCCCTACGACCGGTTTGATTTGAAGCCCGAATCCGAATCAGGGCCACGCCCCGAATCGTGCTACCCCCAAGCTAGTGAAAATTCAAAGTCTATGTAAGTGACAGTAAAACATTATATTTTTTTAGCGGCGTCAACATCTAAATCTAACAACTCCCTCCACTTGCACATGGGCCTTTGACTCAATAGTTATGCATCCCTTCCATAAAATCTTTGGTAGTGGGAGGTCTTGGGATCAAAACTTCTCGACCGTGGTATTGCCGTTAAGTTTATCCTATGCAATCTGATAATAAATATATGTACGTTATTATTGGTGGTTTCTCTACTCCTGTTGGTGGGTGTATTTCCTGTATTCATTGGTGACAATATTCTTGACGGTTTATCTATACTTCTCACACACACACTGAGTGTATCTGGGCAATAGTCCCCTTAAAAAAAAATACAACTCCCTCCACTTAACATCATCTTGATTCTGCGCTGTGAGATTGTAACAACACATGATTTTCACTTCACGCACTTTCTCTACATGCATTATGCATTATGAGCCTCATATACATACTTCACACATGTTTCTTATGCTAGGTTTGTTCTTTATGTTGGGCAAAGATCATTCTTAAAAAAAAATCGGTTGTGAATCGTCCTAACGCGACCTCCATTGGCAAATGCCAGTGAAGTATAATTAGACGGGCCCACTTGAGATGATCCATGGACTGATGTCAATGCACTTGATGAGAAGATCATCATCACAAAAAAATCAATTCTTGGATCATCACCACGCGTCCCTTATATGATAGATGTAAGCTGCATTAATGATAAAAATATTTATATCAGTGTATGGGCCCACATAGAGATGATCCATGGGCTAATGTTAATCTAAATGATGAAATGATCGTCGTTACAACAAATCAATCCTTGGATCATCTCCATGTGACTCCACTGACTGGTGTAAGTCGAGTGTAGCTAAAAAGTTAAAGTTAGGACATAATTGGCATTTCTGTAAAAGATGTTGAATTCATACACGACTCTTATGTGCTCAAAATGAAGCCGTATAGGAGGGCTATTATAATATTAGAATAGATATAGCCGAACATTAATGTACGTTTAGATTCATGGTCAATTTTGATCAACTAACACTATGTTTAATAGCAAAGAAGCGTGTTATGCAAAATTATGTCATTTCTACCAGTTCTGCAGAATTATATTCATGTCAATCAGGGTGATCGAAGTCTCAACGCAACAAAAAATGGTCGCACATATCTTTTTTTTAAAAAAAAAATATGTGTTTGGAATGCACGTATAAATTAACTAAGCTCCTTTTCGTAGTAAGTGAAATGGCTATAAATAACCCCCTTTTGTACTATGTGAAAGCACACTTTGACTTTGATTATTTCTTCGTTTAGGCAACACCACCACCTCTACCAAAATCACTACTGCTAATACTATCATGGTACCATGGTCCTTGCATAATGCATATGCGTACTGAGTTAAATTTTTACATATTTCACTTCGACCCTAAAAATTTATATGCCCTACGGTTTGATGGATTTAACCGTATGTCAATATAACTATGGTTAGGGATCACAATATCACCTAATTAAAATTTCAATGATGATTATAGTTAAAAAATAAATCTCTAACAAAAGTATTAACTTATTCGACTCTTAATATGAGGAATTAAGTACAAGACTCGAATATTTCAATCTCAAGATAAATACAAAAATACGCACAAGAGATTTTGTTAACGAGGAAAATCTAAATTGGAAAAACACTGGGACCTAATTTAACAACAATCCACTAAGAGTTAACAAGAACTTACAAAACGATTTACCACTCGATAAACATGATTTACAATTCCCTCTATGTTCGTATCAGCTATGGTGTACATATTTGTTATGACTTTGAACTCCACGAAATTGCCCCAAAGCTAACGTGAACGAGCTGCGCATACAATTCGAGTCTACAAACCAATGCCTCCAGTAAAATGATGCGTCTCTGAAAGTCTAACTATGGTTAGGGATCACACAATCATCTAATAAAAATTATAAAGGTGATAAAGAATAAAATAATAATCTCCAACAAGAGTATTGACTTATTCGATTCTTAATATGCGGAATTAAGAGAAAGAATCGAATATTTCAATCTCATAAAAATATGAAAATATGCACAAGAAATTTTGTTTACGAGGAAACCCAAACTGAGAAAAAACCTCGGGACCTAGTCCAGAAAAGAATCCACTAAAAGTTAATGAAAACTTACAAACTGATTTGCCACTCGATGGACACGAATTACGACTCCCCCTATGCTCCAACTGCTATGGTGAACAGTTCTTCCACAAATTCGAACTCCACGAATTTGCCTTTTAGTAGACAGTGATGCGTCTCCAACTTGAACTCCGCAAGTCCCGCACCTTGAACCAATACTCGACTCCTTGAGTATATCACCACGAGATTGACACTCCAAGCTCAACCACAAAAAATCTACCGACACATAAAAACAGAGTTTTTAGTTTGAAATGTGAAGGATTTGAACCAAGTTCAACAAGCTTGGAATCTATAAATTTCGAGCTAAACTCTTCAAGTACTTGTTGAGGTTAGGGGTGATTGGTTGATTTGAACAATGGAAGATCAACCCCTATTTATAGTGAAATATCCAGATCTAAACCAGAATAAATAAGTTTATTCTTGGACATCATCATGTGAGATGGGAGATCATTCCATTATCCCTCTTATCCCACTCATGAATGTTTCTCACGCACCAATAAACCAACTAAGACATGCTTAGGTGGGAATGTGCAAAAAGTTAAAAAAGAATCTCTTTATAGCTCAAAAAATCGCCAGAAAAATTTGAATCTGGGCGATGGTTTCGAAACCAAGAGGATTGGTTTAGAAACCAACAGGTGGTTTCGAAAACAATGCCTTTTGGTTTCGAAACCAAACTAGTACTGATGGTTTTTTGTCTTTCAGTTTCGAAACCAACAGGTTTGGTTTCGAAACCAAAGTTCATCTGTCATCAGATGAAATTTGGTTTCGAAATCAATAAGGATCAGTTATACATTTGGTTTCTAAACCAACTATTTTGGTTTCGAAACCAAATAGCCCATATTTAGTTATTTTTTTTCTCTTAAAACTATTTTTAAGGTAATTTCAAGTGTGGGAAATACTCTCATGATCTAACCACCTATGGTACTTAGTTTCTCTAAGTCTCTTACCATCCTAGGATGTTTTCCGGTGGTGAGTTGAGTTCTTCGGAGCCTTTGTAGATTTCTTCAAATCGATTCGACCCAAGATTCTCTAGACTCTAACTCAAGTTACAAATACATTCTTGAGTTTACTTTTGACACGAAAATTGTCAAACAAAAACACATGAGAAAACTCATGGACCTTACAGTCTCCCACTTGGACTCCACCAAGCTAGTCTTACACCTTGTACAATACTCGAATCTTACGAGCACATCACCATGAACTTGATACCTTAAGCTCAATCACCGAAATTCCACTGGAATACCTAAACAATGTGTTGTTGGAAATTATTTATTTTGGCCTTAACTCATAACCAAGTTTATTCTAAATACATAAAGAGTAACCTTTATGAACAAGTGTTAGAATAAACATGCTCTTAAAAGAATCACGTTCTTTATCATAAAGATATTAAACTTTCTCTCTTTAGAACTTGGAACTCATATATTTTAAGTTTAAGCTCCTCCAAGGTTGTAGTAACAAGGTTGGAAACTAAAGGATATGAATGTAGCTCTCCAACAACTTGTTTTGTGTTTGATCCAATGGGTAATAGATAATGGAACTAGTTCTAACTTCCTCTATATGTAATGGGATTTCTCAGATTCAAACCTAGAACACATTATATAAAATAATATTATTCTAGGTCTAGAGCTAGACACCATCATGTGCAATGAGGAAACTTTTCTTAGAACCCACATCCCATGCAAATATGTTCCCCATGCACCCATGACAACCCTTAAATGGAGCATGGATTAAAATGACACTTTATAGCTCAGAAAACACCTTCGTTGGGCGAATCTGGGCGTTGCTGAAGCAGACTGAGCTAGTATCGATACTAGCTATCTAGTATCGATACTAGAAAATTAGTATTGATACTAACTTAGTCTGTCAAAACAAACTGAGCTAGTATCAATACTGGCTGTGTGGGTATCGATACTAGTTGTTTAGTATCGATACTCACTAAGTCAGTATTGATACTAACTTTGTCTATCAATATAGACTGAGCTAGTATTGATACTCCCTCAGTGGGTATCGATACTACACCCACCTGCAGCTAGAAAAAGGCCTAAAGATGTACAGTGAATTTCTAAGGTCATCATAGCTAGTTTGGCTAAGTGTATAAGTCTTTTAAAATCATTTTCAAGTGTGGGAATATTCTTTAAAGGTCTAACCTAAGTAACCAGAGCGCAGAGCGGGAGCGGGAGCGGGAGCGTCGGAGCGCCAAATTTAAAAATACATAAGGTTCGGAGCGCCTTCGGAACGCCTAACTTACTCTCACGTAGTTGAAGTTTTAATTGACTACCATTGACTAGATTATGATTAACTAGATTATTAAATAAATTTTTATTAACAAAATCATTGAATAGTTAGTAAAATAATTTTAAAATTTTATTAAGTATTTTTTATAATAATATTCTATTTTTAAAAAATTATTATTTTCTACATTTCTTATTTGTTAACTATATTAATGTTATTTAAAGTATACTATATATATATAATAACTAAAATTTATTGTTTCTCATATTAATTATATTTTATTATAGAAAAAATTAATTTTTACTAACTAAAAAGTAAGTGAGAAACACAACCATATAACGTGTGCTTTAAGGGCACTTAATAAGGTTATTTTTGAACAAGTTTTTTTTACAAGTTAGAGGTCTTCAAATCATCTGATTTTTTTTAGATATAATATTATCATTATTTATAAGATGTCCACCAAAAATTAGCTCAATCAGAGATATCTAACCCTCTAAATAAATCACTTTAAATGTCAGCCGTTCATTCACACTATAAAGTCAAAATTAAGTGTTTGTAGTGATATAAGCCTCCGATTGAGCTGATTTTTTTGAAATATGATCTAAATAGTATAAATAACATACATATAAAAAAATTAGACCATTTGGACAAACTTAACAAAAAAACAATTAGATATTTGAAAGTATTTTGTTGATTAGGCGCTCCGAAAAGTCACGAACCGCGCTCCGACAATTCTCGAACCGCGGATCGAAGGCGCTCCCGCTCCCAAAACGTGAATACGCGGTTTGGAGCGGGAGCGCCAACATGTTTGGGCGTTTTTGGTTACTATGGGTCTAACCACCTATGATACTTAGGCTTCTAAGTCACTTACTGTCCTAAGATGTCTCCCAGTAGTGAGTAGAGCTTCTTGGAGTCTTTTCTTCAAATCGATCCGATCCGAGACTCACTAACACAAGTTACAAAGACCTTCTTGAGTTTAACTTTAACACGAAATTCGATAAATAATATATGAGAGAACTCATGGACCTTTCAGACCCGTTATACGTATTCTTGCGTTTCACCTACCTTTGTCTATGGAGTCCATATAGAGTTGATATAATCGTTGTTTTTTTAAGACCATTAAAATATATCTCAACTCGTGCCCTATATGCTGAAGTAAAAGGGATGTCAGAGTAAGTGTAATGTTAATAGGAAAAAAGTGGGTTTGGCCACTCTAATACGTGCACTTCTTAGCATAGTACAAGCTCGATCAGTGTACATAACACATGTAACATTAAAAAGATTGTCCAACGTAAAGAACACATGCAAAAGGTTTATAAATAAGTTTTTTGTTCCAAACAAACCCTATGTTTTTTAAGAGTCAACAATATTCTTGGTCATGCGATGCATCCAGGGACTGATTTTTTTAGAAGATGTTCTTCTCACTATGTATATCATCATATTAAAAAATCACTTCGTTTTAAAACTTCTAACCCCTTCAAATTAACCTTTAAAAATTATTAACTATTTGGTAACTATTTGAGGGGTCAAATAGTTAACAATTTTTAAGAAGTAATTTGAGGGGGTTGAAAGTTTTAGAACGAGCTGATTTTTAAATATGATGATATACATAATGAGGAGAACATCCTCTTAAAAAATTAACCCCTGGATGCATCACATGTAAGCCCCACAGGAAGGGCGTTATAAGGGGGACGTTCTAAGAGAGGGTGCAATAACCTCCCTCTTGTTTTTATATCCTATTTGTTTTTATAGATCAAAAAGTAGCTTTTTCATGCAAACACTTTTATCTTTATATCTCATTTATTTTTATGGATCAAAAAGTGTATTTGTGTCCAAAAGTGAAGAACATCAAATATCCATACATTTTCATGAAGCATTCATGGTATTTAAACCTCATTTTCTTACTAACATATTTTTATAATGCAAAAAAAAAAAGATCAAAAGGGTAAGGACAATGATGGAAGTAGCCGGATATCTCTTGTTGATTTAATTTAGGGACAACTGTACTCATACGAATTAAAGAGGCTTTTGACTTTTACCAAGCCAACATTAAAGCAGATCATTTAAAATTTTTGGCTCGCCATGTCAACAACAAATCCAATCGTACACGAAAGTTAACACAGACGATCCAGATGAAGGGGTCATTATTGGGCTCTATAACAAGGGGTTATATATCCGCTCTCTTTATCGAATCTCTCTTTTCTTTTTAAATCTGAGATCACTTGAGTCAACTAAAAAAGATGTTTATTTTTTCATCTGAATTCTTTTAATAAATTATGTGAGTGACTTGTTGACATTTTTGCCATAATCTATATAATAAAAGAGGACGGGTTGGTGTCAGGGGGACAAAAGACGGTCTGGATTTCATCATCTCCAAACCGGTTTGATCGATCCGACGTACGGCTGCTACTTATTCAACCCATTAACTTTTGCAAATAACTAAAATAATCTTATGTTCTTTAACGAAATACCGGATGTGTCCCGTGGCCATAGTTATTTATTTACACCTGATTACACTTGACGGTGGAGTCGTGTGGAGTAGATATCCAAACTACACCCACGAAGCATGTGTAGAGAAGATGGACAACTATTTTACGAATAAGGAGGAAAACGCGGCATTGAACCGTACTAGAGGCACATCAATATACCTAGTTTATAATATTTTGAAAGGATTTTATTTTAAAGGCAATGGGTGGTCTATGCATAGAAGTTGATTAAATTTAAATTTTTACCATATCGTGAGATTGTAGTC
Organism: Macleaya cordata; assembly: GCA_002174775.1. Lineage (NCBI taxonomy): Eukaryota > Viridiplantae > Streptophyta > Magnoliopsida > Ranunculales > Papaveraceae > Macleaya > Macleaya cordata. The sequence continues at coordinate 530,752 of MVGT01004063.1, read as the reverse complement.
GAGGGAGGTTCAACGCATCGCATCCAACGACGGGGAGAGAGAGATCACGGTGACCAGAGTGGTCGCGTTGGACTGGTTTGATTTAATCGATGATGCCACTTGTGTGTTTGTTCTTTTAAAATAATAGAGGGCACAAAGGTGAAAGAACATCGAGTCAGATGAATGTCACAAATTCAAGCACAATTTTTTCCCGGACTCATTTCATGTCCGAGTCAGACATTTTAAATGAGTCAGAATTTGAGTCAGCTATTTCAAATCAGAAAACAAACAGTCTGAAATCTGACTCAACTCGAATCAGTCCTTGAGTCGGATTTCAGCAAAAAAAAAAAAAAAAACAAAAACAAAAACAAAAACAAAAACAAAAACCACCCAAGGGAAGACTGATGAGGCATGCCAAATTACTGTATAGTGAGACGAGAGAGGAGAGAGAACGGGGTGAGAAGAGTGGGAAGAAGAAAATGGATTTGGAGTCAGTGAAGAGGTTGTTGGAGAGTAAAGAAGGTGAGGAGGGGACTTCAATCGATGATTTACCTGGTTCAATATTCGACCCTCTCATCATACAAGGAATCAAAGTTGATCTCATCGAACCTGGTCGAATTATTTGCTCCATGAAAGTCCCTCCTCGTCTCCTTGTAAGTAATAAAAAAAAAACACTTCAATTTTCAATTTTCAAACAATATCAACAAAATCAATCTCTCTCTCTCTGTGTGTAGAAATCTAATTTTTGAGATTTGGGTTCTTCTTAATTTTTTGATTGATGGATTAGAATTCTGGTAATTTCCTACACGGAGGGGCAACAGCATCACTTGTTGATATAATTGGGTCTGCTGCAATTTTCACTGCTGGAGCTCCTACAAGTGGTGTTTCAGTAGAAATCAACGTCTCCTACTTGGATTCTGCGTTTCTTGATGTGGGTATTCATTAATCAATCTATTGAATTTCATTTTCAGATACACAGTTCTATATTTCTTTCTTTTCTGAGTTGGTTAGTAATTTAGTGCCACAAATTGATAGGAAAAAAAAATATTTGTTCTTCCTTCTGCTTTTTGATGAAATACTGAGATTAGAATTAGATTAAACCCCTCAAATGGACTAATAAGCTCTGTAATTGATTGTAAAATAGCAACTTTTTGTTGGAGAATGATCATCTAATCTAAGTATTTAAAAATTGAAAGAAAAGAAATCTGAGTTTCTGCGTTTTGATGAAATAGTAGGATTAGATTGAACCCCTCAATTGAAATGGATTTATAAGCTCTGTAATTGATTTTTTCAAACTGAAACATGTTGTTGGAGAATGTTCATCTCCTCTGAATTGGTCGGCAGTGCTTAGTGACCATAATTATTGAAGTTGAAGTGTGTTTTCAATAGAGCCATACTGTTTCCGAGGTTCGGTTTTAATTTTGTTCTAGGCTTTTTAATCATTTTTGTTAACATATTTCTATGTGAAATTATACTATTTGGCTAAATCTGGCATAGCTGTGACCTGCCTTGAGATTCACACCCGATAATCTCATAGGGGAAGCTTACAACAAAAATCGTAATTTTGTTATTTTTATTTTTTATTTCTTAAGAAAGGTATATTTGGTAAAACTCTGATATGAATAGCTCAACTCTAACATAAAATAGTATTACTTAATGACAAATACCTCTGCCGTTGAGTAATATAACTCCTCTCACTCCCTTTTGTAACATTTTTCTCCAATTTTTACCAAACAACAAGAGGAAATATACAATGCATATGTAGATCACGGTTATCACTTTCATATACTTTGCTTCCTAAATATTACATGTGTAGACGCACATGGTACCCACTAGTCATCATAGAAATAAAAAGAAAAGAGGAAGAAAAGGAGGCAAGGATATGGTCTTGAAGTGGAATTTAAATCCATGCACTTTTCTCTTTGGGAATTTCCCCATTTTCTTGGAGTCTATACTACTATATCATAGGGGTCATTGTTCTAAGAATTTTCTGTCCATTTTAGGGAATCCTCCTTTGGTCTAGGGTTCCTGCCCTTTATATATATGCAGACCAAACCCATTGAAACTGTATCCATATTTAAATTCAGAGGGATTAATAAAAGAAATCACTGTATATAACCTAGATAATTTATAACATTATCTAGTTGTTATATTACTTTGACATGTAGCACATGATAAATGGTTCCATCTGGTGGTCCCACAAGGTGTGATGTGTAGGCACTCGAGTGTACGTCGCATTTCTATACACTTTTGTTAGCAGATAGCTAGCATCTGCTAAATATCCCCTTCTCCTTTAACTTGTTAATACTAGTGGGAGGCACGTGCAATGTTAGACGTCGAAGTGTTTTTGGTAGAGGCAATGGTCGTGTTACATGTTTTAGTCGTATTGTAGCTCGAAAGACTCCTCACTCAAACAGTTTCTAATAACATTTGAAATAGTTAAAAACTAAAACTAAGAAAATCTTATTCCCAATTCAATAATAAAAAGTCCCTAATACAATCTATTTATAGGCAAACATAAGAAACCCAAAATAACTAGGGAACCCAAAATAGAAACAACTAGGAAACCTAATTAGAATGAAACTAGGAAACTTAAACAAAATAGGAAACTAACTAGTAGCTAATCTTAGAAAGTTACTAAAACTAGAAACACTAGTCACGTGAACAGTGACACTAAAAATATAAACTTCTAACAGAAATGATACGTTTGTTCTTTTTAAAAGGGTAAGAAAAGACATATATATCCTTATATAGTCATAATATAACTTATATTAGTAATAGAACATAAGAGCCCATGTTTCAGGGAGTAAGCTAACTGTATACTATGGATTCTATGAAAAATGTCATCTTTTACATATTTTTTTTTTACTAGAGGGTTGCACGTGCATTTTTCACGTGATTATAGTTGTGATAACTATACTTGAAAAGCACATTAATTAATATCTTTATTCTAAAATAGTTTTAAGAGAAGGATAGTTTTTGTATTTTGGATAGGATGCCATTACGTCCTATGAATTAATCATTGGGAACCTTGCTTGCCTCCTTGGTTTATATATTAGTACAGATATACTGCCAAATTCATAAATCTTACTTCAAGATTGGCTTGAGTCTAAATTTTTTAACTGGTTTTTGATTATGCCAATTGTAGATGTATCTAATAGCTGGCCAAGAAGAAAATAATTGAAAGTGACTTCTAGTTTCACCTTTAATTATTTTCTCTTGGTTATGTTTTTTATTTTTTTTCAATAGCATCTGGTCTGGAGTGTTGCATTGTTGATAGACTGCTTATCATGGTACATTTATTTATTATCAAGGTTGTGGACTGAATTGGGTTTCTGAATTCCTGGTTTAGTTTGTTTTATTTATTTACTCCTTAATTTTTTTTTCCTTCTGGTTACCCTTTTAGTGTTCTTCGTATGGTTGGAAAGTTTTTTTTTCCCCTTGGTTTTAAGGTAGAGATGCTTGCATTATGTTTTCAAGTATAATGAATTTTGTCTTTAGATTCCAATAATCACGGGATTTTGAGTTTTTTGTGGGCTTGGATCAGAGTTTTTTGCACACTAATTTGGGTGTTCGCTATGTTGGATGTGCTATGGTTGTTGATTTAGGAAGAAATTGAGATCGAATCCAAGGTTTTACGGGTTGGAAAGGCAGTTGGAGTTGTGACTGTGGAGTTGAGGAAGAAGAAGACTGGGAAGATTATTGCTCAGGGACGCCATACCAAGTACCTTGCTGTCTCAAGTAAATTGTGAAACTAGCTTCTCTTTAATTCTTTCTGTTCAAAAGTATGATTAGCATCACAAGTATGATCCACAGTTCCTTCTACTTGTAACTGCTTGAATTCTAAACCCAGTCAGGGAATGCCAATAGTGTATGTTTCATACACTGCGTACCAATTTAGCATAAATGTATTATTACATTGTTGTACTTGTTCCATTCTCGAATATGAAACGTGGGATATCTAATAAGTACTTAATCAAAAAAATGATATGCATGCTCATGTTTTTTGAGCTCAAGTTTTGTGACCGTTCCATCTTCTCGAACAAATATTGTTTTTTCTGTTCTCCCAATCAACATAAATATTGAAACTTGCCGGGGAACATCCCGTGGCCACAAAATTTGAGCTCAAAAAGCTCGAGCATAGCATATTAGGACTATAATTTGGTATGCTTATTGATTTACATGTTATACTAATGATTATGCTCCTTCCAGTTTTTTGAAATTCCTTTATACTGCTATCAGGGGATTAATAGGTTCCAAAATAGGATTTGACTTCAAATTCCATGACTTCCCATGAGTCGAACGTAAAAGCTCCTTAGTGAAGCTGAAACCATTTTGGCAGCAAAATGTTTGCGAGTTTTCAAGTAACTTGGTCTCCACCATTAATCAACTACTCTTATCTGACCTTCTAGCTCTTGTTTCTCTAGTTAATCAATGTCAATTACAACTTACCCTCAAGTCTAGAATTTAAATTCCTTGCTTGATGATAGTCCACCAATTACTTCAATGTATCATGTTAGAGTAATGCTATATATGGACCACATTACCTGACCAGATGATATTGGCAGCTAATACGTACAAGCCACGTCAGCTACCATGGCTAGCTCTGGTCCATATTTTTGGTAAGAGAGACTTGTTAAAAAAAAATAAAAAATATGGACCACAGTTGGTCAATGCTGACCTGGCATGTACAACGTTAGCTGCCATTGTAATGTGGTTATCTAATGTGGTCCAAATAGCATTACTGTTTCTCAATTAGCCAATAGGTTTGAACCTGTATTTCCCTGTCCTAAAGGCATTCAAGTTGAGATTGTCACCTCAAGCAACCAACGTCTGCATCAAAGACACTGGAACATGATAGACAAGGGATTGAAGTTTGATACTCTTTCATTTTCTTTCTCCGAATTATAGATATCATTCTTCGTTCAAAGTAACTGAGTCATTTGGCATGTCTTTAAATCCTCGCGGCTTGATGAACAGCTTCTGTTCGAAAGAGGTAGCTAGAACCTGGGTCCATTTGAATTTACAGGATATTTTGCAGATTACCTTATAGGTTTGGTTCTATCTTATTTGATTTCTAGGTTGAATTCGATATCGAATTACTTAATAACTAGTGAGCTTTAGCCTGTAGTTAGCTTAATGCGTAAAGTCTACCATCTGATAAATAACCGTTGGGAACCCTTCTTAGCTTTATACGATAATCAGCGCACGAGAGCCGTAGAAATATAATCATAAAAAAGATAATAAATAAAATCATTTATTCTCTAATTAATTTCAATAGAGTTGATGATTAACTTATTAGTTGCTCTGAACAACTCTGAAACTGAAAAACATACTTGGGGAGTTCTTTCCCTTCTACATAATAACCAAAGAACAAAAAATGAGAATGAAACTGCAAACTAGACTAAAGACCTCTCATTTATTTATGATATAATTAAAATGGTGGATTAAGAGAGGAATTAATGTAATGTAATATGATTTAATGAAGTTTTAGATCAAGGGCATTTGGGCCTGTGACCATGGGTTGTGAGCTTGGCATAGCAAGGGCATGCATTCTTGTTGCCATAGGTGCCCGGAGGAACACAGTGGCATCTGGCGCAACACGTTCCACACGCTCTAGTACATACCTTCTTCCTCGATGATTTGCTGCATCTCCTTGCGCACGCGGCCTTGCAATCTACATATAGTTTGAAAAAAAAAAACAACAAACGGATGAGTATAGTCAGGCCCAAGATGTTCGGTCCAGTGACCCATGAATGTATTCCTTGCCATTGACATACCTACAAAAATTTAGCTGGATTGTTATTTAGATCAGAATCTTGGGACGCTAGGTTTTGACAAAAAATACTGACTCTCGATTTCAATTAGGTGATGGTTGTGAATCTGCTGCCGTCAAGTGAATTTACAACCGTCGGATGATTAAAATAAAGGGTCTAAATATTTTGTCAAAAGCCTGGCGTCTCATGATCCCAACTCTAATTAATTTCTCATTCATGGGATTTGAGCTTTCTTCTCCATCATGTAGATTCTAATCTCATTAAGAAATGAAGCTCATAATTAATGGCAAGAAATCACACCAGTGTTTTTTTTTTTTTAAAGTTAAATTCTTGCAGAGTTTGTAGTCTTAACAAGAAAAAGAGTGATCTGTGTAGTACTATAAACTTACTGATCTTGGGATGAATCTTGGGATGATGACTTTTCTTGTGGTGGTGATGATGAGAATCAACAATAACTTCTCCCTCCTCCACCTGAATATATAGGTTAAAATTCATCAAGAAACAGAAAAAAAAAGAAAAAAAAAACAAATGTGAAGGATTGAAGAATGGGTTTTAGCATCCATCCAGTACCCTAGGCTGATACTATTCATAGCTCATGCTTCTCAATCAGTTATAGCTAATCTATATGTATATATACTAGTACTGTGGATCGACTAATCTCCTCAAAATTTGCGTAAATGATATCTTGTGAACGTATTACATGAATAGACCTCAAGCAGATAAACTCAACATTCTAAGCAATTGGCTGACAAAAGTACTACTACAGCGTCCACCTCGCTCGAGGAGATACATTCGAATATTTCTCGCGGTGCGGCCGGGGATTTGAATTGAACCCTATAAACATCGTCGCCTTGATTAAGACTTGAAATTAGATATTCACTAATCTAATTATTTCGATCCTTATGTCTTATTTGTTTCATTAGTTTTAATAATTCCTTATAACAAATATATAATCCATCCACACATATAAATAGAAAAGGGTAGCTAGTTGATCTCACATTAGTCAGAGAATCTGTGGGGACAGTACCAAAAGATGATGCAGCATCTACAAAAACCTGTAATAATAAAGATACATATTATTATTAGTAATTAATTAAAGAAGATATATAATACTGAAATTGTATAGTTTTAATAGACAAGAGCAGAGAGAGTTTTAATTTGCAAGTAAATAATGTACCTGTAGAAAGAGGAGGAAGATTATGAGTATAGCTGATAGAATAAACTTCATGGTATTATGATGATGATGAGGAAGAGAAATTAAGTAGTTATTGTGAATGATGAAAAACTTTGGGAGCTAGGTTTTGAGCTTTATAAATGAAATGTAGAGAGAGAATCCTAGAGAGAGAGAGAGAGGGGTTATATCATGAGCTTTGGTGTTTTCAAATTATGTTTTAAGATGCTCACATGCATGTGAAAAAGGTGGACTTTGCAAACGGACCCGTTACCCGCAAACCCTACTCTAACTCGACTCTCTAGTAAATAAATTAGGGTTTGAAGTTGAGCATTTCTGACTCGTTACTCAAGAATCCTGTTAGAGTTAGGGTTGATTCTAACTCGTTTCCTTTTTTTATATGAAAAAAATGTTAAACTAGTTAGAGTTAGGATTTGAAAAACTGAGCCATTTAATAAACGAGTCAATTAGTCAAGGTTAAAGTTGACCAATCTGGACCCGCCAACCCATGAACCCGCTTAGGTTGACCCTAACCTGTTACTCAAGAACCCTATTAGGGTTAGGGTCAACCCTAACTCGTTTTCTTATTTTATATGAAAAAATGTTAAACTAGTCAGAGTTATAGGGTTTGAAAAACTAACCCATTTATTAAACGAGTCAACTAGTCAAGGTTAGAGTTGACCAATCTTAACCTGCCAACCTATGAACCTGCTTATGGTCGAACCTAACCAGTTGCCAACTTGTTAGGGTTTGAAAAGCTAACTCATTTATTAAACGAGTCAACTAGTCAAGATTTTGTTGACCCATCTTGACCCGCCAACCCATGAATCCGCTTAGGGTCGAACCTAACCCGTTGCCAACTTGCCAGGTCTAGAAAAAGGGTATAGTTAGACTTCACAAGCTTTAAATTACTGACTGCAAGTGGTTCAAAAAAAAAAAAAAGAGGCAAACAGCTAGCAGCCTGCTTTCTGAATGCTTTCACTTGTGAGGAGATGATAACACACAGCTGTTGATTCTGTCTTTCTGTGGTGAGAATAAGATGGAGATCAGAAAGGAAGATGATCAAATTAATGGTCCCCTCCCCCACCCCTTCACAAACACTAACAGATAAAACAAGAAAAAAACAACCATACATGGTTAAAAAATTAAGGGACACGGACGGGACAAGGACGTTAGGGTTCTGGTGTTAATTAATTACCATGCAACGCTAGAAGTTGTCCCGTGCCCTATTCTTCACAGATTGTTTGTTTCTCAAAGAGCCTTTTGTATTTTTGGAAATAAACAAGTACTAACTATCGTTTCCTTCTTCAAGAGCTAAACCTAAACATATCTTCTTCATAAGGAAATGCTTTTCATGCATTCCGTCAAGATCTGTCCCTCATGCTAGCTTTGTCTGCATGATCTAGGAGCATCTTGATCTTGCACATTAAATCTAAGTAATTAGAGCGTGGAGGGTGGGAGTGGGAATGAGAGGGGGAGCATGAGCTAACACTGAATTGGCCAATTAAAAAATGTCACAAATTTCAAAATACTTCTATAACAGACAGTAGTGCCAGTGTGGTTTGGAGTGAGAATTTCATCACTTTACCATGGTTCTAGTTACTAAGCATTACATCTAAGGCTGGCTCTGGCCACAAGCGGCCAAAGCGTCTCTTTGGGACTCACTTTTGAGAGCCCCCAATTTCTTAAATGTTAAATTTTTTTTCCTATTTTATTTATCTTATACATTGTTTCATACACTTTGCTTAAACCCCGCATATGAGGCTTTCATATAGACGATCCAAGGGCTGGATTTGTGAGGATGATTTTCTCATCTTCACAAAAGAAAACAAAATAACCATTCTAAATCTTTTTACCTTATCAAAAGACGATTGAAATGTTATTTTTTTTAACTGTCTATTATTACTATTAGTTTTCCACAAACTTTTGATATGGTTAAAAGTTACAGAGCAATGTAAGTATTTTGTGAGAATGATCTACATGAACCCACACAAATTTAGCTATTGGGGGTGAAAGTGAAGTATAAGATTAATAAGTAATTATTTAAGATAATTTACAGCATTTGTGTACAATAAAAATAAAAATGTGTCGTCCACTCAAGTTATGTTGAAAATTGAAATTGTGTCATACACCCACATTAAGGTACTTTTTTCCATAAATTTAAGAAAACTCGAATCTATACACTACTTCTAACAATCAAACCCATGTTGCATACTTTGAGTGTCAAATATTATGAAGTCACGTAACACTTATTACTAAATCAAAAAAAAAAAAAAAACGAGAAAAGAGAAAAGAGAAGAAGAAACGTATACAATATATAAACGTTCAAAAAAGAAAGGCAATTACACAAATTATTCTCAACATTGACGTTCCATAGAAGAATCATTTCGATAACACATTGGAGTAGTCTAGCGGGTTAACATGGCCCTGAATGAATCTGCTAGATATATTTAGAAAGTATGTATGTAATATTATAAAATGTGGTGTAGAATTCGTAGAAGGAAGATCTTATTCCATTTGTAAGTAATAAGAGTTCTCAAGTTCTCTTACTCTGTCTTATATGCGCGCACATACCTTGTTTATATATAGCTAAAAGATGGTGCTTGTGTACGACTTTTCTTACTCCTTTTTGTGTAATTTTTCACGCTCGTCCATTAGTTAACTAATTTATTTCATTATTAAAACGATAATTGTAAATAGCTTATTTCAAACTTTATGCTTAGTCATCTACAAACGACATCTTGTTTAGCTCAATTAAAAATTTGTTATCAATTTCAAATTTGTATTTTCAGATCTCTACACATTGATGACAAGTTTTGAGACGGAGGAGAAAACTTAAAAATAATGTAAGTATAAAAAAGATTTATGTAATAATTTTTTATTTATTTATGACTTTCTTAATCTAATAAATTATTTTAAATTTTATTTATATAGGGATGGAACAATTTTTATGATACGGCTTTGTATGACACATATGGAGATGATCTATGCTTTGTTTTTTTTTTTTCACTTTTGAGTATGATCTAGGAGATGAGGATAAAATCTTAAAAAAAAATACCCACTAGATCATCAACATGTGGGTCCTACATGTGAGGTGTAAACATAGTGTAAGAATAAGTGTGGAGCACAAATATTTCCCTCTTAATATAACAATAATTGTGGGATTTTTTATACCAAAATCATTTTCAAGCTCTTAATTATAATTTTTAGGGAGATCGACCAAATACTCTTTTTTGAGAAGTATATTGATGGTTTGATCCCAACTACTTTGTTTTTCTTTAAAACCTCTTTTATTGACTTTTTATTAACAGTTTAGTCCTTTTTTGATAAAAAAATTATGTTTTAATCTTTTTTTTTTTTTAACACTCAAGGGCATCTTTTGCTTGTATGTATTACCAAATTTACCCTTCTTTATTTATTTATAAAGGTAGACAACGGTTGGAGAGAAAGTTTGTTATTTTTTATTTTAAAACTTTAAAATGCTATATCTTTTAAACCACAAATCAATTTTTGATAAAACTTATATTTTCGGAAAGTGTTCATCGAGATCTTCAAAACTAGGCCAGACACTACTATGTTTTTTTTCAAAAAAAAATATTTTTTTTGAAAGATATCAAATCTAAAATTGCAAATGCAATTTCAATTTTAAATTTGCAATTGCAATAAGAAATCCAGTTTTGCATTTTGCAATTTGAACTTAATAATCACAGTTCATATATGCAAATTCGAATTTGTAATAAGAAATCTAATTTTGAAATTCGTAATTTGAACTTAATAAAAATCACAGTTCATATATGCAAATTTGAATTTGCATATTTCGTAATATAGTTTTTTTTAAGAAAAAAAATATTGTTGACTGGGAAATCTAATTTTGAAATTCATAATTTGAACTCAATAAAAATCACAGTTCATATATACAAATTTGAATTTGCATATTTCGTAATATAAATTTTTTTTAAGAAAAAAATATTATTGACTGGTCTCATTTTGAAGATCTCAATGAATAATTTCTAAAAATATAATTTTTTTTTTATGAAAAACTGATTTGTATTTTAAAAGTTATGTCATTTTTTGTTTTAAAAACAAAATAAAAATGTTAGTTGGTGCTTACTGCTTGTGTATTTATTGCAGGGGCATTCTCATCTAGAAAAATATTTGTGTGGTTTCTTCCCTTTTTGGTGTAAACTATTATTAAACTTATAGCTGGGACAATATAGTCTTATTACCCCTCAAATGCAACTAACCATCGTTCCCCTAATTTTTTTTTTTTACTTATTTAGTATTAATACGACTTAAAAAACTTATTAATTAAAGAGTTTTGTGGGCCCCTAAACGAATTGGACCCTATCAATTGCCTAATTAGATATTTTTTAGAAGGAGTTTTTAAAGTTTTGTTTAGGCCTGTAAAATTTAAAGGCCCGGTTTAATTACATCGTACGGCCGAGGAAAGCACCAGGGACTGATTTTGACCTTAATTACATCGTACGGCCGAGGAAAGCACGAGGGACTGATTTTGACCTTAATTACATCGGACGGCCAAGGAAAGCACGAGGGACAGATTTTCACAGGATGAGTAGCATACTGTTGTGTAACCAAATAAAAAATTTCATCTTCCACCATATGCTTACACATGCTTCAAAACAGTATAAAAGTTGGGTTTTCATGTACTAAAAGAAGGTTAAAATGTAAGTTGATCCTTACAATACAGACCTTCAAAAAACAAGGTATATATATATATAGAGAGCAGTTCGGCTACCATCACTAAAATGCCCTCACTTGCACTATCATTTATAGCCATTGGATCTCTCCCTTTCAACGCTCAAGATCGTTGATGACGTGGCGACCTCTATTAAAAAGAACCCGACCCGTTTTAACTTTCGAGGTCTGAACCTGACGAACTGACACACTCTGACCGACAGAGACCCCATCTTTCCCTTCTTTTCCATTTCTTTCTCTCTCTCTCTCAGGAAAACTCTCTGCTAACCCTAGACCCTTTCTCTCTCACACGATGCTACTCACTAGTACTCATTTATGCTACATCGAGGCACATAATCAATCCAAAACAATTGAAAAGAAAATAGTTAAGAGGTCGCCACGTCATCAACGATCTGGAGCGTTGAAAGGGAGAGATCCAATGGCTATAAATGATAGTGCAAGTGAGGGCATTTTAGTGATGGTAGCCGAACTGCTCTCATATATATATATATATATATATATAAATTCATGTTCTTGTCTTTATCCTTGTTGGGTGGTAGTCATTAATTTATTTGTTTTGGTCTCTCTCTTTAGATCTCTTAAAATGGCAATGCATGCATGAATTATTACTAAGTTTGTAGTTATTGTCATTTGGACATACGTGGTATAGTTCATAAATATCTATTACAATGAGTCTTCTGTAAGTGTATTATATGTGTTTTTTATATTAGATTTGTTCTATATATTACATTTGTATATAAAAAAACACACACACATTACTGAATGAAATAGGTTACACATCATTTTTTCTCTATTAATTAACACTATATTTTTACTGTTTTACACTTTGTTTACACTGATGTAGAACTCACGTGTTTAGAGATGATCTGAAGACTAATATTCATCATCTACATAATTGAGAAAATCATTTTCACAAAAAATTAGCTCTTGAATCTAATAACATTTTACAGATCCAGATCAGATGCATATCTGTCATAATTAAGACTAGGTATCACACATATAACAATATAGTACTGTGCACATTATACACTTGAATGTATGGGTCGTAGAGGCCAAAACCAAGAGAGATAGAGACAAGGGAGAGAGGTGAATCACCCTTCGCACCCCATTGTAGATACAGTAGATTGTGCCTCTAAATTAAAATTGCCACTTTCACGGGCTTATAGCCCATGGGCCTTGGGTCTAGACCTATGTATCTACAGCTTAGCTCCTTGCTCTGATTAAGACCCGTCGATCACATACCACCTGTTACGTGAATGGCCATATCAATGTATTTATGTATGAGTCTAATCTGCCTACTATGTAATGCATACAAACAAGCTAGTATTGTGAGTTTCATTATTGATTTTTTTTTTTTTAAATATTTTGAAATGAATAAAATTATGTAATTAACAAATTATATTAAAATATATATGCTGTCATGTGTCTCACTTCTATCGTTCATCATGTTGTAGAATGATGAACTCTTTAGTAGAACATGCCTAGCTCTGAAAACTAGCTTGCAAGAGAATAGACTGCATGCAGGTCATTTGAACCAAGAGCTTTAATTGTTTATAATACTAATCTAGCTAGCTTTATTGATTGGACTTAACTGTATGTATATATATAGGTGAACGCTCTAGCCAAATTTGTTCGGCATTCTTTGGAGTGAAGTAGAAGGATAATTGTGGATTTATGAATTGTAGATAGTCAGGCTTCATTATATAAGAACATATATAAGGTGACGATTCAGTGATGAGATATACAAGGTTTAAAAAACTATTGAACCGTTATAGAATTAAGTTACAGCATATAAAATGCATATCTTCATTGGGAGGAAGGGTTTGATATGACTCTGATGTATCTACTAGGTGGGCACCTCTTTAGAAAACAGCTTGAGATGCTTTATAATTCAACTTATACGCTTCCAATAGTAGCACCCTCTTAAAGATAGATTTTGAAATGGTTTATAATGAAGATATTGTTAATTTGTCGATATTTAGTAAGACTCTAAATAAGAGTCCTACAAGGTTTTAGAAACTTCTTTTCTCTTGTTTTGGGGAACTGCTATTTTTAGGTGGGTTTCCTTTTTTCATATGTAGTTAGGATTCCATTTCCTTCTAGGATTGGGATACCTATTGGAGGCTATAAATATAGGAGTAGGGCCTTAGCCTAAAGTATTCAGAAAATAACATTGAGAGTGTGAGATCTCTTGAAAGGGTTGTGAGTCTGAGAGCAAGAGAGAAGAAGGGCCGGGCTGCCGTATGTCATTCAACCATTGAGAGAGGGTTGTGAGTTAGGTCTTGACAACATTGAGGTTTCTCTTGTAAGGGGTTGTGAGGTTTTCTCTTGTGGAGCGAGGGCTGCCATTAAAGGTGAGTGTCTTGTAACTGTTTCTTCGTTATTTTCATATAGTGGAAAGGATCATCATCGTCCGTGGATGTAGGCAATCTTGCCGAACCACGTAAATCTTGTGTTGTGTGTGGTTTGTTTGTTTCTCGTTCTTTCGTTCTTGTTTTGCATATTTGATTCGTCTCGTAGATTGTGCATATGCGATTGAATCAATTTCTCCGAAATTCCTAACAAACTGGTATCAGAGCTTTGGTTAAGGAATCAGATTGGCAGGTTCGACCAAGGAACCGTGTAGTTTGTTGTTCGACAAACTAGGATCTGAGTTTTGAGTTATTCGATCGTGTTGAGAGATGACATCAAGATTTGCAAGGGTTTTTCGAACACGAGGTTCGATGTGTAGAAGATCGACGGGAAGACAGATTTTAGACTGTGCAAGTCCGTGAAGGATTCGCTGATCCAATAAGGTTAAGCACAAGGCCTTGAAGGGGAAATCAACGGATGTGAAGGATGATGACTGTGGAAGAAGTTGCAGAACTTACATGACGAAGTCTCTCAAGTAGGTTGTTTCGAAAGAAACAATTGTATTGTCTTTGGTTCAAAGAAGGTACGGCTATGTTTTACCATATTAATAATTTACGTAAGGTTATTTGTGAATTATTGAATGTGGGTGACGTAGTGCGTAATGAAGATCATGCTATGTTACTGTTGTGTTCTCTTTCCCAAAATTATTTGAATCATCGATTCAAGGTCTATTGGCATCAAAGGAAACTATCTTTTTAGATGAGTTTAGGTGATGCAATAGATGACATTCAGGTTGTATGCTTGTTTGTGAAGGGGAATGAGTATGTACTTGGGAAAAATCCTAGAGTTAAGAAAATGCCAAAAAGGAGATTAATGCTATTGGTGTCACTAGATATGGCACATGGAGGGAAGTCAAGTTTAGTTGCAGCAGCAGTAGCTGAGGATGGTACAGATACAGGAGAGGTGTTGATGGTCACATCGGGTGATTATCGTGAGGTATGGATTCTTGATTCTGTTTGTTCTTATCATATATGTCCCAATAGGGATTGGTTCACTTCGTACAAGGAGGTGGATGGAGGTCATGTAGTGTTGGGTAATGACTTAGCTTGCAAGACGGTTGGGATAAGAATGGTTCAGATCAAGACTAGTGAGGGTAAGGTGAAAATCTTATCTGAGGTGAGACACATTCCTGAACTGAAGAAGAATTTGATTTCTCTTGGTGGTTTAGAATCCAAGGGCTACAGTTTGTGGCTGAAAGGGGAGTTCTAAAGATAGTGGATGGTAACTCCAGATTGGTGATTCAAGGGGGTGCAGTAACAGGTGGAGCAGTTGGAACTGAAGACAAGGAAGTTCTAATCTCGAAAGGTTATATCATATGCAGCTGGGGGCATATGAGTGAGGTGGGATTAGATGTGAAGAGCAAGGAAGACTTGCTAAACAGGTTGGAGATTGCCAAAGGTGAGTTTTGTGAACGGTATGTTTATGGAAACTGGAATAGGATAAAACTTGGCAATGGTGTCCATTATTTTATTACTTTGGATGACATCCATTAGGATGTGTGGAGGCCAGTTAACGAAGGTATGAGATTTTCTTTCATTGACGACTTTTCTAGGAGAGTGTGATTGTGTGTCATGAAGGTAGGAGAAGTCGTTGGAAGTTTATCGAAGTGGAGGACTATGATGAAGACCCAGACTGACAAGAAAGGATGGCGACTTAGGTTCATCATTGGGGGGAAATTTATGAATGTTCCCATAAAGGAGTATTGTCAGATTGAAGGCATAGTGAGGCACTTCACGGTGAGAGAAGAATCTCAAAGGAAAGAGATAACGGGAAGGATGAACCGGACCGTTATGAAGATAGCATGGTGCATGTTGAGTAAACAATATCGGGCTGAGGAAGTTAAACCGGCATGCTATCTTATCTACAGATCACCATCGACAACCATCGAGTCGAGGACATATTTTGAGGTATGTTTATGTAATTTTGCTGGTTATGATTCCATTATTATATGCGGGGTTTTGCTTATTTCCATGTTAGGGAAAGTACGCTAGACTCATTGTAGAAGGAAATGGTTATGGGCTGTGAGGATGGAGTCAAATGTGACGAATTGTGGTGTCCAAAGAGCCACAAGTTTATGTTCAGCAAGGATGTTACATATGTGGAGTTTGTTTTGCATTATCCTAGCAAACAGAGTTCGACTTGGGTGGAGAAGGTTGTTGGTGATTCTGGGCAGGTGGAGGTTATACTTCACACAGGATTCTACGTCAGAAGATGTAGATGAGGAAGAGGTTCCTATAAGGGGATCTCGGCAACAACAGGAAGTGAAAGTTCTTTGTTAGTGAAAGGAAGAGGAAAACCATTAGAGCATCGGTTTGGTATGGCTATGAAGAGGTCGTAATCTATGCATTGTGGGCTTATGAAGATAAGTTGAGAGCAGTGATGGGTGAAGAGATGAAGTCTCTTTACATGTCTTAGGTGCTTGTGGAGCTACCTAAGGGAAGCAATGCAGGTAGGTGCAAATGGGTGTTCACTAAGAAAGATACAACTCCAAGCACAATTGACACACGGTATGAGACGCAATTGTTAGTCAAGGGCGATGCACAAAGGGAAGGTGTGTATGAAGTTTACTCTCCAATGAAGCACACTTCTAACCGTGCCTTGTTGGCTAAAGTGGGATCCATGGACTTAGAGTCTGTACAACTCAAAGTCTTTATAGCGTTCTTGAAGGGTGTTGTGGAGGAAGACATTAAAATGTCGCAGCCCGAAAGTTATGTTGTTGTTGCAGGGAAGATGATTCATGTGTTCAGATCAAAGGAGTTCTTGTATGAATTGAAGAAGTCGCCAAGGCAATTATACAAGAGGTTTGGCACAGTGATTGAGGATCGGGAGTTTACATACAGTTTGTGTGATAACTATGTGTATTTCAAAAGGCTACTAGGTGGTTCCTTGATTATCTTACTGCTATACGCTAAAGACATGCTTGATACTGCTACGAGCATGGTGGAGGTTGACACGGTCAGATCTCGCTGGAGTATGGAGTTTGATATGGAGGAGTGGAGTGCAATTGGTAGCTTGGTCCATGTGGTAATGTGCACTCAAGTTGACATTTCACAGGCAGTTCGTGTTGTTAATTATTTAGCGAATTTGAGAGAACAACATCGGCAGGCAGTGAGGTTTGGGTATCTACAGGGTACTGTTGATGTAGGAGGGGTGTACCAACATGATGGTGGTCTAGGATCACATGTTTGTGGCTACGTAGATGCGGACAATGCAGGTGATGTGGATCAATCGAGATCTACTAAAGGATATGCTTTTACATTGGCACGAGGTCCGGTAAGTTGGAGGTCAATATTACAGTCAATTGCTGTCTAATAAACAATGGAGGCAGAATTGATCACTATAACAGAGACCATGAGAAGCCATTTGGCTTAAGGGCTTGACTGGAGATTTGGGTGTTGAGAGGTCGAAGCATATTAATGTTCGTTATCATCTTGTGCGGGATACTTAGATGGTGGTGGATTTTCTGGATTGAAGATTCACATAAAGGAGAATCCTGCAGATATGCTGACAAAGGTGGTACCATTGATTAAGTTCGCACTTGATCAAATATCCTACAGGTGGAGGCGTCATAAGGCGCAATGAGGTGGCAATGATGTACGTGAAGAGAAGAACAGGTACGTGAAGAAGAGAATATCGTCAAAGGTGGAGAATTGTTAGTTTGTCGATATTTAGTAAGACTCTAAATAAGAGTCCTACAAGGTTTTGGAAACTTCTTTTCTCTTGTTTTGGGGAACTGCTATTTTTAGGTGGGTTTCCTTTTTCATATGTAGTTAGGATTCCCTTTTCCTTCTAGGATTGGGATGCCTATTGGAGGCTATAAATATAGGAGTAGGGCCTTAGCTTAAAGTAATTCAGAAAACAACATTGAGAGTGTGAGATCTCTTGAAAGGGTTGTGAGTCTGAGAGCAAGAGAGAAGAAGGGCCGGCAGCCCTTTAGGGCTGCCATATGGCATTCAACCATTGAGAGAGGGTTGTGAGTTAGGTCTTGACAACATTGAGGTTTCTCTTGTAAGGGGTTGTGAGGTTTTCTCTTGTGGAGCGAGGGCTGCCATTAAAGGTGAGTGTCTTGTAACTGTTTCTTCGTTATTTTCATATAGTGGAAAGGATCATCATCGTCCGTGGATGTAGGCAATCTTGCCGAACCACGTAAATCTTGTGTTGTGTGTGGTTTGTTTGTTTCTCGTTCTTTCGTTCTTGTTTTGCATATTTGATTCGTCTCGTAGATTGTGCATATGCGATTGAATCAATTTCTCCGAAATTCCTAACAGATATGTCCACATATGTGCTGTGATGCGTGAGTCTCTTAATTTACTCTTCCGGAGAAAGCAGGAAACAAAATCTCTTTTCAAGGAAGGAAATCACTTAGGTTTACTCCTCTTTTCATGTAAGGATTGAGGAAAAATCATCACTTCAACATTCCTCTCTTTCTAGTCATCTCTCTCTATCTTTTTCCATTTTTTCACAATAAAGAAACTTTGTTGATTTGTTGTTATCTTTGATCAAATTTTAAACTTTTCGATGAATAGAGAATCATATCGGGTACTAAATGTCCTAAATCCGATAACTTAATTAATTTATAGTTCTGTTTTTTGTTCCGTGTTTAATCTTGGAGTGCAAATTACATTAATTTCTTTAATCGAGATTCATCATATTTGCTTTGGACTAGTTGTAGATTTTTATCTGTGAATTCAATAATGTACCTGTAGAAAGAGGAGGAAGATTAAAGTATAGATGATAGAATACACTTTATGGTATATAAATGATGATGAGGAAGAGAAATCAAGTAGTTATTGTGAACGGAGAAGAAAACTTTGGGAGCTAGCTAGGTTTTGAGTTTTATAAATGAAATATATATATAGAGAGGTTAATTATAGCATGAGCTTTAGTTTCTCCAAATTTATGTGTAAGAGGTTACTATATGCTTATGAAAAAGTTCACATACATGGCTTTAAATTAACTGTAAGTCAAGGTTGGAGCCAGAATTTTGTGGTTGTAGGGATCAAAGTGTTAAAAAAAATTTGGGCAAGGACCAATACATAGAATTAATCAAGTTTTATATATAATAATACTAAAAAAAATCAAAGGTAGTACCTTGATACCGGGGGTGCAAGGGCCCCCTCAGAACTCAAGGTGGCTCCACCCTTGGTGCAAGTGTACGTTTCACCAAGAAAAAAGAGAGAGAAACAATTAGACTTTCTGAATGCTTTCATTTGTGATATGATAAACATCTGTTGATTATGTCTTTCTGTAGTGAGAAACATCTTACCCCTAGTTTTAGGTTCCACCCCACCTAACTTTGACATTTTAAATAAAACCCAAAAAAGAGTAAAAGACAATAATACCCTCCCTTAAAATCTAAAAAGAGACAAGAGGGAAGAAAGAAATTAGAGATGACTGAGAAGAGACGACGGAGAACTTGAAGAACGAAGAATGGAGAACGGAGTTTTGATCGACGAAGGGCTAGGGTTTTTTTTGAGATCTAGGGTTTTTTTTCTTTTGAATATTTGTTTTGATCTAGGTTTTCTACTACTTTCATTTCCAGACCTGATATTATCTAGATTAGTTGTCGATTTGTTTTTCAAAACATAAGAACACACTTGCATACACAGTTGCATCATACTTGCATACACAATTGCATCTCACTTGCACCTCATGCAGTTACATAAAACTTTACACAGTTGCACGTCAATTGTATGTCACTTACATGTCAGTTGCATCAGTTGCATGTCAGTTGCATGTCACTTGCATATTACTTGAATATCAGTTGCATATCATTTGTATATCAGTTGCACATCACTTGCATGTCAGTTGCATGTCACTTGCAGGTCTCTTGCATATCAGTTGCATGTTACTTGCATGTCAGTTTCATCAGTTGCATGTCACTTGCATATCACTTGCAAGTCTCTTGCGTATCAGTTGCATGTCAGTTGCATGTCAATTGCATCTTACTTGCATGTCAGGTGCACCTCACTTGCACCTCATCACTTGCATGTTAGTTGCACCTCACTTGCATCTTATCAGTTGCATCTCACTTGAATACTATTTTTTTTAACAGAAAATGAAGAAGATGAAGGTGAAGATAGAGCAAAATAAGAAGATGATGAAGTGATCGCCGACATATCTAACTTGTCGAAAAAAATGATGAAGAAGGCAGCCTCCATCACCTACAATCTCTCTCTCTCTCTATAAAATTCTCTCTCTAGAAGAAGAGGAAGAAGAAGAAGAAGAGAAGAAGAAGAAGAAGATGAAGAAGATGAAGAAGAAGAGGATGAACTGATCACCGGCAGATCTAACACGCTGGAAAAAATGGTGAAGAAGGCAGCCCCTATCACCTACAATATCTCTCTCTATAAGAAGAAGAGGAAGAAGAAGATGAAGAAGAAGAGGATGAAGTGATCTCCGGCAGATCTAACTCGCCAGAAAAATGGTAAAGAAGGCAGCCCCTAGCCATTGCATCTACGATCTCTCTTTCTCTCCCTAAAATTTCTCTCTCTAAAATTCTCTCTATTACTTCTTTTCCAAACAAAGGAATGGCAAATATATCAATAAAAATAAATAAAAAACAAGTCAAAGAGTTGAAAATGCAATGTGTACAAAAGACAAAAAAAATTTGGGTTGCATTTAAAAAGCCAAAGTTAGCTGGGTGAGAAGTTAAAACATAGCTAGAATTGGGGTTCCAACCTAATTTTATGTATCTTTATTACTTGTTGTAAAGAAGTTGGTTAATAAGAAATCTCACTCCACTTCTCTTGTATTCGTACTATTTTTTTTTTGAAGGAGACTAATGCTCAAAATATATTTATAAGAATGCACAGATACATCGTGAAAGACGTGTCAGAAGCGCAAAGACACTGCCATAGTAACCGCCACCATAGGACTAACATAACCGCCACCGAAGGGCTATCATAACCGTCACCGAAGGGCTATCTTATTTACTACTTTTACACTTAAGCAAATAGTGTAGTTATTATACCACAAAATACTAACAAAAATAAAAATAAAAAGTGAAAAAACTACTGACTCAGTCTGAGTGGGTTGAAAGTGTATTGACTTGGGCTGACTCTGTTCGGACTCGGTCACCATCAACAATAACATCAATGCGAATCATGCGATTGAGAAATTTTACATGTTGTTAGGGTTATAATCGTCTTTTACATGTACGTCAGTTGCCCGTTGTAAATTCTTCTCCTTGTTAAACAGGAAGACTTGTTTGGTACTTTAATAAGTTGCTTAGTCTCTCTCTCTCTTCTCTGTTTGCCTTCGAATGGCGCCCGTTGTATCAATGGATACTGTGAGAGCTAAGGTTAAGCAAGCGGGGTTTCTCTTTTTTGAGGGTTTCAGAGAAGCTTGTTGTCTTCACAGGATCATATTTTTCTGTCTTAGGTTGTCTTCTTCATCTTTTGTTTCTTTTTTTTTTCTTTCCATGTACTTGATTGATCGATTAATTCATAACCCTTCTGAGTTCGGATCAATTTGTTTTGTTCTTTTCACAGGTCGAAGATGCTTTCGATTCGAACTGGACAGTGTTTTCTCTTGAATGGTTTTATCTTCTTAGGAAGGTAACTTCTCTATCTCTTTCTCTCTCTCTCTATTCATCTCTCACATTTAGGGTTCTTTTTGTTGATTTTATTAGATTAAATCTACTGCTCTAGATTCCTTCTTTTTCCTTGATCAATTTGTATTATTATTGAACTGGGAATTTCGGTATGTCTAAAACTATACATGGTTTATGCAAAAGTCAAAACTGATATTATTGTGATGTTACTATTGTCTTAGGATTTACTGGTTCTTGCCTAGATTTCTATCTTTGACTGCCCATCCAGAAATTATATGATCATTGAATTTCCATCTCATTGCATTTGCCCAACATATCCATCTCTACAGCGTTTTGACTGATAGTTTGTCAGATTTTTTTATACATTTAATTTGTGCAATCATATGGGTTTATTGTTGTTATTACTGTTATGTCTATTACTATTACTTCTGTGATTTTTCTGTAGGCACAATTTTTTTCTTTTTTGGGTTCACGTCTTTATTTTATCTGAAGCCTAGATACAGTTTATCCAATTATGATTTCATCATACTGACTTGTTTTCCCTACTAAAAGGTTACTACTGTTATACTTCTAAAATCATTTAGGGTAATTATTCATGATGTATTTGACCTTTGCTAGTGGGCATGGTGGGACTCTGGCAGAACTTATTAGGCCATTTGGCCTACCCGTAAGAGAACCAACTCATTGTTAGACTTTATTATAGACTGCATGTCCAGAAACTACTTGCCCTTAAAGTTAGTCATTCCCCTCTGTTATGTTTGAGTGGTATTTGTTGTCAAGTCTCTCTCTCTCTCTCTCTCTCTCTCTCTCTCTCTCTACACATACACACATATGGATGGTTCAAAATCTCGGAATATCATACGATACTTATCCGTCTTTTGAGGTAACAAATATATTTAATGAAAGTATTGCATTCCCAAAGTTTTGGAATGCGTTGCCAAACAAAACCGATACAGAAAGAGAGAGAACAGAAAAAAATAAACAGAACTTAAAATTTTCTTAGATTGATGCTCTGTAGTCTGTATTTAAAATTAAAACTTTTAGAGAAATCAGAGAAATATCATTATATAATGACCCATCCAATATTTAATAGATCTACAATGTTTAGGAATGTTTCGTTGAAAATATATGGGGTTTTCAGCAAATCGATACATTTGATCAAACGATATTTCAACCTTGCAAATATGTATAAGTTGCGCGATCACTATATGGATGCATTTTTATATCAATGATACTATTACTAGTTTTACGTTCTTAATAGCCACTATCTTTTTCTTCTTAATTATCATCGTTTCCTCTGAACTCCACTTCAATTTTATCCAATTATTTTTTGATCCTATTGACTTGTGACCTTTACCTAAATTTTCTACTTCTATGCTTTTTCAATCTCTCAGAGATCGTTTTCCAATGACATGTGCAACTTTTGTTTGAAGACTCACTTTTTCCAGTTATTTTTTAAATTTCTTGTTCTCTTCTCCTTTGCAGTATTTTTATTCTAAACTCAGTCGTCATTCCAACTCTTCAATGGATATTACCCGATAAATGCCAACAATTTGGTTCACAAGATCCGTGCTCCTTTGGAGGAATTGCCAAATTTTATTCCTTCTTGCATCTTGGACTTGTACAACTTTTCTATGTACGTATGCATTTGGTTTGCAAGCTACTGCATGTATCACTTCTTATATGATGTTCTTGCATGTGATAAACTTATTTGGCACAATGTGCACTGTACTTTTTATATCTTACAAAAGAGGTTGAGGAGCTGTAACTACTAAATCAAGTAATGGTGCTAGATGTATTCATATATGATGGATTTTTGCATATTTATGTTGTGCTGTAGTTTTTTTTGTCTAATTTATTTTGATTAATGTGATCCATTAAGATGGTCATTTCTATGAAAATTATGAAATTGATCAAATAGGAAAAGAATTTAATATTCTTTGTTTGTGTTGCTAAGAAGGAAACATATGATGAAAATGTAATTATTGTTATAGATGAAGGCTAGTAACACAACTTGCAAATATTGAATCTAAATTAAGGTTTAGAGCTTCTTTGCACTTACTCTGTTGTTGGCTAAATTACTACTTTGGCAATCAATCTTTCTTTTGGTGCGTTTAGCGTAGGGTTTCATTGTTCGATATTCAGGTTGTCTTTTCTGATCTTTCAAAACCTTGCTAGTAATTCGATTTAGGTCCTGGGGTGGGCAGTACCCACTTGAGCCTGACTAATTGTTCAGCTTAGCTTGGATGGCACAGCTAAATGGTTTTCATTTTGGTAAATAACCTGTAACTCTTAAATCATTAATCAAGACAACTCCATCTAAACGTGTATTTTTTTTTGACAACATGTAGTTGAATATTTCCTACTGCGTTATTCAACTATTTTCTTTCTTTCCTTCAACTTTTTAGAGCTAATGCTTCAACGTCCCCATTTTAGCGACTTATTCTTTAATGTATATTTGTAGATATGCCTAGCATTCTGCGGGACAAGGCATAATTATGTTCCCACTTTAGCCATCCAACGCTAATTCAATGGGCATTTCTTGCTCACAAATCTTGTTTCATCACTTAGTCCCTTATTATGCCATCACTAAATGTGAAGACAGGAGAGAGAAAAGAGAAGAAAGGAAGAAGAATTGAAGAAGAAGAGAAAATCAGAAAACAAGAGATGAGCATGGTAGAGTTAGACTTCCTTTTTGGTTATATATAAAAATGTGTCTAATTCTCACTTACACTGTAACAGTTGTGCGCTTACACTACATACAAAAAATAATAATGGGAAATAATAACTTTAGACCTCAGAGAATATATGCCTTACATACCCTGTTTGGTACACAAAGATGAGAAAGAAATCTCAGACGATATTAGTTAGTCTATCACCTATCATGAAGCATGGCTTCTCCAGTTTCTGTTAGTCTTAATTTATCCTTTAGTTTGATTGGTATTCATTGACCATCGTTTCATAATTTGCAAATACATACATTAAGGAATTTCATGTTAATGCAATAAGTTAATCCATCCATAAACAGGAGAGGAATTGGTCATATTACATTATCTGGTAGACATTAGATACCATGGCACTTTTAGGACCTATGTAAGATGTAAAATAATAGAATACCCAGAAGAAAAGTGAATGATGCTGCCTTGCAGTTGGTTTTCTAATTGGTCGAGCCTCGCTTCACTTTCCATTTGAAGCAGTATGTTAATTTTGATTAGAATTTTTTTTGACAAGAGAGATTGTATCCTTAATATATTATTGCACTAATTGAAGACAGGTAATGATTTATGCAATATTTCGCTGTTTGGTTCCGTTCTTTTGCTCAATTAAGTGAGAACTATGTTTATTTTGTAATTTTTCAATTACCTCCATTGTGAAAATTTAATGTGATTCTTTCATTGCAGATGTTATGGTTTTACCCGCTTTATGTCTTCAGCTTTGTACTGAGCAATATCTGGTATTGATTTATTTCTTCCAAAATATTAACATGAGTTAATAACTTTTCAAAGTTTATTCAAATACCACTCTGCTATTCTTGTTTTCCTGGTAATTTATGAAAATAAGTGGCTTACAATTGATAATGGTTGTTAAAAAGTAATTGTTTCTTGCTAGAAATCTCAAACCTTTTCCATCACGTAGCTAAAATGATGATGAAAACATGATCACAAACTCATTACAGATTTACAGTACTGTAAACAACCATTTGGAGTAGGAAAAACAAGAATAGTATTATACTATTTTTTGTAAATGCTAAGCAACTATTCTAACCTCATAGATTGTGAGTTTTTACTTACATGTTTAAATGTTCATATACAACTGCTACATAGCTTGAGATAATAATTCACGTATGGATCTACAACATGCATGTTTCAAATTTCTTATTTTTTATTTTAGAAATTTTTTTTGCATAGAAAAGCCAATAGGCTAAAGAGAGTTTATGACGAATAAATTAGTTTCCAATGTTAGTGAAAGTATAGTTCTTTATCTTTCCATATATTAGGTATTCATCTTTCCTGAAGAGACTCTATCAGAGACATCTTTATGAACTACTGTGCTAAACATATATAGAACAAGCACAGGGATAGTCGACTTTCGGTAACAAAACTAAGTGTCTTCCAAGTTCCAACAGCTTGAATAGAAAAATACATTGTTAATATTGTATAAAGGCTGCTATATTTTCATTCTATCTTCTAAAAAAATACTATCTTATTGGAAAGTCCAAACTGGGACCAATCTACAAAGGCGAGGTCATACATCCATACAATTTGCTTACGTCAGACTAATCATCCACCCAAAAGTCAAAACGGACTTCCTCCTCACCTATACTCTCTTTAAGTCTCCCTGCATGGTTGCTAAAAAGAAAGTTTCCATGAACAAAAATTATTGCATATGTATTCTGCTACATGTAAATAATTCTGGTCCATGCTGGTTAACCATGAAATGTTTCCTAGTGTAGTTTGGTTTTTACACCATGTAGAATAGCCATATTAATTAGTTGCATGATCCTCTAGCATTTTGATACGAATGAGAGGAACTTGCAATTTGGCCGCCAAACCAAAAATGTTGTATTATTGTCAGTCTTGAACTTCTTTATTGCTCTCCTTAAACTTTAGCTGGAGCCAATATTCCATAGGAGCAAAAATCTTGAGTTCTGCTGGAATTTTTTTTTGAAGGTTTGGAAGAATATATTAAAAAAAGAAAAGGAATATACAAAGTAGGAATGATTGAGGATCCTTACAATTTAAAGAGATCCGACAATCAAATCCCACCGAAAAACGAAGTCTTCAAAATGAAAACCCTTTACAATACCCCCAGCCCTTCCCCAAAGAAAAAGCAAACTCTTCACGCGAAGAACAAGTTCCGGGAACGATGTCATTTCGAAACTTCCAAACTGCCCAAAAAATCGCATGAGGAATCAGCTTCCACAGCCCCTTTCCTTCCTTAGAGAAGCAGCACCCTTCTAGAATTATCGTTGTCCTGTAGACATTAATCACCAATCAGATCCTTCTAGGATGTATTTGGAACATGCAAGTATTAGAACTGTTTTTAGTGTCAGTAACTCTTATTGCATGGCATTCCCGCTAAAACTAAAGCTTAGAAGAAAATAATTTAGCATATGGACTTCTTTCCATGATTCCCTGGAATTTGGAACCATTTGCAATGGAGCTTTCCCAGCAAGAGAAATTTGAAACCAAGATATCAAATAACTTGCAAAAACATTACAAATGTTTGGGAGTGCAGAGATATTTATGAGGGAGTTGATGGACATATGACCAGTGTCCAAAGGATTGTCGCATAAAGGATAGCACACATTTAAAATTGTTCTCCTTTCCTCTAATTTTGATTATAGCTAGCGTTTGATACAATGTGCAATCTAAAATATGCAATTCTAATTATTGGTGTTTGTTCAGGTACAATGACATGGCTAAGTATGCATACGTTGCCATGGGAAGACATGGACCTGTGACAGAGCCGTCAAGCCAAAAGGAGGTAGTAAATTCACAAAATTTAGCTCATGTGGATAAGCCTGCTGGACTTGGGGGATAAATTTCTAGCCTAGTTTGTTTTTTATATTTTCTGAAATAGTTCTTTTTTTTTTTCCAGTAAGCTGTTACTACTTACTACTACATTTATTAGTTTCCACCAATATCATATGCTCAAAAGATTCATGTTCTTTTCTTTCTTTTATCATTCTTCAGGGTCATAATTGGAATTGGTGAACAGGTCTTTTCGGTTCTTCTATTGAGCTTCTTCTTCGTAGAGGTGCAGTTGTTTATATCTGAAGCTTTCATGATTTTTTGTTGATTTACAGGCTGCAATGTTTTTTTTTTTTTTTTTTAAATTATGTTTTACAAACCAATTGTATCAGTAGGATTTTTCATGTGCATTTAACTCATTGTCACTCTACCTATAGTTGTTTGGCTAAAAGATTTCTTGATCTTGGACTGTAAAGCAGGTTTGTGCTGTGGAATTCATACCTTACATTGGAAAGGGACTCAATTTCTTACTTCTTTCTTGGATGTATGCCTATTATTGTTTTGAGTAAGTACACTGTTCGGTTTTGTATTTCTGATATGTTGAACTGAAAATTACTTGGACATGGGCTCATTGCTTTTATCTACGTCTTAGGTACAAATGGAATCTGGCTGAAGTGAGCTTGGACAAAAGGCTTGACTTTTTTGAATCAAACTGGGCCTTTTTTGCAGGGTTTGGTAATGGTCTTTCCCTTGATTAGATTGTGTTGTAAAAATTACTTATAATTATTACCATAAAAAATTTGGTGCAAATAAAATAGGAGTCCTCTCATGTTGTTGCAAATTTGCAATTAAATAACGAAATGTGATGATCAATATGTACAAAGATTAGATAAATGAAATCTGCACTATAGGTAGTTGGTAATGGTTCCTATCATGCTTTGCGTCCATCTCTGGTTTAAATTTAGACGTTGAGATACAGAACTTCAAGAAGATCCAAAAGACCAACACTATCATCCATGTAACTAAAAAATCATATATATGTATAGAATCCCTAGAAACAAACAATATAGAGGGAGATAAAATGAATGATGTATGCTAAATTCTAGGAAAGAATTGCTAAAAGCTACTTTTAGTAACAAGTTCTATTGGGAATAGATAAGACTCTAGCCATCTTTCATAAAAATCCTCCTTTTGAATTTAACTACCTATGTATTTGCCTGTGCAAAGCATGGGCTACTTTGAGAAAATACTTTTTTTTTATAGTTTTTTCTATTAAATGCAATTTATTAATTTTAAACTATAATTAAATTAGACTATATTAGAGAGATTTGTTTCTTTAAAGTGAACACCTGATATCCTACAAAAATATTTTAGAAACATCAAATTAGTAACATACATATTAGGGAATATTGTTTTAAATTAGTAATATATTTGAGAGATTTGTTTCTTCAAATTGAAATTGTTGAGATAGAGTGAATAATAGAGTAATATATTTATATATATAAAATGATAATAGATATAGCCTCTTCCGAGTCCCGACAGAGAAGGTGGGAGTGTCTCCTGAAGTTTCTGAAAACCCCTTACTGATCATACTCAAACGGAATGGTCTCCTTATTCAATAGTCAAATCTTTTTGTCCTAACACTCATTCATTAATGGTTGGGTCTAGCTTTAGCTTACCCCTCCTGACCTAGAGCATCTACCATCCTACCGACATGGCAAATTTTAGAATATGATAGTTCACTTGTCACATAGTTTGATAGTTATAAATCTAATCAATAAAAAAAAATATGGAGTGAACTTAGAAATGATCATAAGATCATTCATTCTAGGTATATAAAAGCAAAATATAAATGTCTAATAACTACTTAGACCTTTGCTTCTCCTATAATTAGGAACTTCATGAGCTCCCACTCCCTGTAATACCTAAAGTACTTATTAATTCTACCAGCTCTTTAGTCTGTCTCTTAAGATTCTTTGCATCTGCAATCTCAATTCCTTTTGACACATTGTTCACTATTAGTCTATTAAATATGATGTTTGTACGTTATTTTCCATTTTCTTTTCCCAAAGTTAAGGTTTTAAGGACTAATGTTTTACAAATTATTAAACATAAACAGTCAAAAAGAATTTGGAACATGCTTATATATATCCTATATGCACATATTTGATGTACTAGGCATTTTTTTTAAATGGATAAAGAATTCTGTTGCCTAGGAGTCCTGGGATACAAGGAGTAAGTGGCAGGTCTAGTCGACAGAAGAGTGAATGCCCACAAGGACACCACACTGAAATGCCAAAAAAAATTTGATCTACTGATTCAGCCTTGCAGCAGCATAATTCGCAATGGTTCGCCAAAAGCCATCCACGACGAGCCAGGCAATGCAAAGTAGATAATTTTACAAGAATAGCCGACCAAGTGATGTACTAGTTTTTTTTTAAGCTTCTCATAAATATTTTTGCAGTTTCGACTATTCATTAACTACAAAAAGAAGAGTTTAAATATTGTAGTAATGGAGGGAAAGCATTGGATCTAATTCCCAAGCTGTCGAAAATGCAACAGAAGCCCAAGTCTAGGCCACCCTCTTGATTTTGGATCCAAAACTCAAAAGTGAGCCTCTTGCTTAGAGATGGGAAACAAAATGAGTGAGGATACTTGACCCTGGAGTGTTAAAGTCCCTAAAAACCCCCTGCATATTTAGGCCCCATATGGGATTATCCAAGGGCTAATTTTTGGTGGCGATGCTCACCTCACCATGGAGATCATCCTAACAAAAAAGAGTCTTTTACCCTATGGACTCCAAAATTGCACATCAATTACATTTACTACCTTGAACTTAAAACAACTCTTCATAAACCTTGATTTTTGAAGTTGCTTACAAAAACTACCCTAATTTTTTAAAATTTCACATCTACCCTTCATCTCTCTCCCTCCCCCATCAACGAATGGGAGTAGATGACCTGGGAAAAATTTCCAGGCCATCTCTCTCCCCCCTTTCTCTCTTGCCTCTCTCTCTCTCTCTCACTCTCTCTCTCTCTCTCTCTCACTTCTCTCTCTCTCCC
>MVGT01004063.1:450992-500441 GCA_002174775.1 Macleaya cordata | reverse complement strand
TTGATCATGATGATGAAGAAGAAGATATGGTGGTGGATTACAGAGGAGAGAGGGTGATTAATGGAGGATCAAATAATAAGCTTGGAGGATGGAGATCTGCTTCTTTGATAATTGTAGTGAAAGTTCATGGTTATTACTAATGGTAGTACGAATTTTGCTTTGTTTTGTGCGTACGTAGATACCATTCCTATAATTGAATTCAAAGAAGCAATATCCAAAGACAAAAGATAGCAATTGATTAGCCGATGGATCACGAGATTGAATTTGGATGCTTCCTGTTTTTGGTGCCTTTGTTGCAGATTCTTATGGGTGGGGGGTGGGGGAAGAGAGAGAGAGATAGAGTGGGAGGGAGAGAAAGAGAAGTGATAGGGAGAGAGGCAGGAGTGAAAGGGGGAGAGATGGCCTAGAAATTTTTTCCAAGTCATCTACTCCCATCGGTGATGGTGGAGGGAGGGAGAGAGATGAAGGGTAAATGTGGAATTTTAAAAAGTCAGGGTAATTTTTGTAAGCAACTTCAAAAATCAAGGTTTATGGAGAGTTGTTTTAAGTTCAAGGTAGTAAATGTAATTGATATGGGTCTATAAGGTAAAAGACTCAACAAAATAATCAGCCCATTCCAAAATTTCGTACCCCATCAAAAGGTTGTTTGAAATCAGCGGTATCTGTTTTCAACCATTTCTTGACGGGGTTAGAGATTTTAGAATTGGCTGATTTTTTGTGAGGATGATCTCCATGGTGAAGATAACATCCTCACAAAAAATCAGCCCTTGGATCATCCCCATGTGGGCCCTATATGAGGAGTGCTTTTTTGTACACACTCCTTTTATGAATGTGTACATCACATTCCTCATCCAACCATTAAAAGTTGTACTTTTTATGGGATTATGAGTTGATTTTGCAACTTAGGGCAACTTTTAATGGTTGGATGAGGAATGTGATGTAGTTGTTCAAAAAAAGAGTGTGTACAAAACAACTCTCCTACATGAGTAGGTTTTTTTAGGGGCTTTTTTAACACCGGGGTCAAGTATCCCCCTGTTATATATTATATTACATAACATTATGTTAAATTATATTTTGAGGAGCTTGAGTTTTAAGATAAGAAGTGTTTCCATTCATAAAATGTTGTGGTAACTTATAAAGCAAAAAAGATAAAAAAATAATGTTGTGGTAGATTGTTAAGGGTGTTGAAAGGGTAAGTAGAATGAATTTAATAAGCTTATAGAAGTACAGCACTTCCAATTCTATTTGCATGCATGTTTATCTATTTCAACACTCGGAGGAGTTTTCTGCCAATGATCTTATACCTTGAGTTTTTGTTTTTGCGTTTTCAGATGTAGAGGTGGCAAGGTTTAACTGTTATTTTATTTATTCTTTGATTGTATCAGGAAGCCCGTGTGTTCTTGCAATTTTCTTTTTTTCTCGTCTCGTGAGCTATGGAGTTATGGCTATACTCTTTCCTTTGGTATATCCTAAATCTCTTTGTATTCTTGCCCTGGAGCTTAGATTATAGCTCTTTTAATTATTGTCTTTGCATCTATTTATCCATATGTGCTTACTGCTTAGACATCCTTGGTTCATCTAAAGTATTAATTGTCAAGTTAAAAACTTGTAGACATATTGAATTTCCACACATGATTCTGTTGTTACAAGTTTTACATGAACGGGAATTTAGATTTTTCTTATCTTTTCTATTTTTATATGAAGCGGACCGTAGATTCACTTAATTTAGCTCTGCATAATCATTACCATAATTGAATTCCAAGCTAATGCAAGTTCCATGACAATCATGAGCTTAGATTCCTTAAATTTGTCTGGAAATCGTGTCAAAGAGAATGTCAAATTACTAACTAGTTATTTTAATCTGATACTCTGTTCTTTAAGAATATCGCAAGTGCATGTGGAACACTAAGACTGTCCACAGTATTTAACGCTCTTTTTGTTACATTAGTGTTAGCTATACATTCTTGCTGTGGTCGCTCAATGTGTTTTGAGGAATTTATATTTTGAGTGACGTAATTAGAGTTCGTCATTTTCTTTCTCTTGTAGGGTAACAAATCAGAGATGAAGTGTAAATAGTCTTTTACTTGATTACATTTTTACCAGACCTTCTGCCCTCAATCAATTGTAAACTTGCACCTGTGGGGTCTCACCAAATTATTGTTTGTTTATATGCCATCATTTACTATTTGAAGTTCTAATGATCAGAGAATCATGGTTTTCTTAGTTATAAAAACTATACCATCATTTACTATTGAAGTTCTAATGATTAGAGAATCATGAATTTCCTAGTTATAAGAACTAACATATAATATCTTTGATCTAAACCATCTGTGTCTCTTTTCCTCTTTTGTACTTGTAGAGCTTTTTTGATAAAGAATGGTACATGTACTACTGCTCTTGGTTGATGTGATGGTGGTATAATTGACAAATATGGTTTTCAGTTTGTATTGACAGCAACAGGCTCTGAGGCAGACCAAGTTATAAACTTGCAAAGAAGAAAGTGGATAGGTGCAGGACTTGGAAGGCTTCCAATTTTTTACGCAGCTGATACTTTGTCGTAAGATTTTATCCAGTTCACTCACTATTGTTTATTAACTTGCATAAAATATTAGTTAATAATATTCTGTTTTGTTAGCTTGCATAAATATTATTATTATTAGTTCTTTCTGATTGGATCTTGCATAAATTATTTGATTATTTAATTCCTTCATAACTGGAGTCACAAGACTCAACAACTATTCTGAACTCTATTTTCATCTTTGTCATATAGTGAACACATTGTCATTGTAGGTGGAACCAAAGTTAGGAGTCGTGGACAATGTGGTTAATTTCTTCTGACTTATATCAGGTTTTCTTATATGAGAAACAACTTTGTGAAAAGTTAGAAAGTGGGAATAAGGCTTTAGATGTTGATAAACCTTGCTATCTTAGATATTACTTGGTTGTTGGTCTGATGGTTGTAGAATATTAGCAACCTGAGTTCATAACAATAAGTTTTTCAAGAAATATATCTTTGGATATTTTAAACTCAGTAAATGGTAAATGTTTTGGTGGAAATCCGTGGGATTAAGTACCACAAACCTTACATGTGAGTTATGATTATTCATTGGTTTTGCCAAGGGTTTATTAGGTTAACAAAGTTGATTAGACCCTTCAACTTATGGTCCAAACCTGGTTGGGGAGGGAATGCAAAGAAATTATGAAGCC
Organism: Macleaya cordata; assembly: GCA_002174775.1. NCBI lineage: Eukaryota > Viridiplantae > Streptophyta > Magnoliopsida > Ranunculales > Papaveraceae > Macleaya > Macleaya cordata. Next base: position 497,234 of record MVGT01004063.1, on the reverse strand, counting down.
AAGATTGTATGTCTGGAGCTGCAGACGTGATCTGTATTTTTAGAAGTTAACACACAATTCCTAGTGGTGGTTCTCACTTTGCCCCTACCTTTCCAGTAATGTGAAAAAGCCCCACAGTTTTTTACAGAACCATTACTTCTTCTTTTAAGAAGTAAAAAACAAGCACATTCTCTCATGTGACAATGAAATGACTTAAATGCCCCTCTTTTTAACTCAGTTCAACCAAGGTAAACATCAGACTCTTCTTCTTCTTCTTCTTCTAATTTTCAGATATGCCGAGTCCGACCCGTCCTCGTGTCCAAATCCAACAAGCATACCCGACCACCACCATCCCCGAAAAACACTGCCACCACGCCATAAATCTGAACAGCATCTTTCACTTAATTCACCCATCTTTTGCGAAGGTCTCTTTTAATGGCGAACATCAATCAATTCATTGACAGGGCTTTGGAGATCTCCTTCAGTGGCGGTATCAACATCTGACTATGGGTGTTGGTGAAGGTGGATTTGGGTTCACTATGGAATTTCATTAGAATTGGGTTTTGGGTAGCATTAGGGTTTTGATCAGGTGGGGTCCATGATAATCAGAGATATAGGTGTTGATAGCTGTTCATTTGGGAAGTTTTGATGGTGTTGGGTTGTAAAGGGGAAGATCACGGGTGTTGGGTGTAACACCCAAGATTTTTCCACATAGACTTAAGCATGGGCTTTAGGAGAGAAACGTAAAGAGTATCGGAAAACAAGCTTTTTGCCAAAAACCATCCACAATGCATGAGTTACATACATGGACTGTATATAAGAGGGGAAATGAGTCTAGAAATGTTTTGCAAAATGAGTTTTGCATGAGAGTCTTGCATAAATGTTTTCAAATGTTCCAAAATGTTTTTCAAAACAAAACCAAATGTTTTCAAAATCTCTTGGAGAGAGATTAGGGGCTATCTTGTAGAAATGAGCCATAAAACCTTAGAAATGAACCTTCGGTTTTGAAAACCAGAGAAATGAAATAAAAACTAGGGCTACATTGACTTATATTCAATGTAGGAACCAACTTATAGCTTAGAATAATCATTTCTAGTAGTTTCAGAACATAGAAATGCCATAAGTCACCTAGAAATGAAATGAACCTAAAAATGAACATTTCGGAGCTAGAAATGTTAGTGGACACTCTAAACCCTAGAATGGAAACTTAGAAATGATGGAATAAAGTATTAAGTTAGAATCATTTTGAAACCCTAAATGAAAATTAGAAATGAAATGAAAATTAGAAATGAAAATGAAATAAAAAGTGGAAATGAAATGAGAGGAGGTAGTGGGGTGTAATTAGTAAAACTAGGATAAGGGGTGACCAAGTGGTGGGACCCACTTGGCAAAATCGTGGACACAAGGACTGCCTTGTGCTCCACCTACATTAAAGGAATTAAGTTTCCTAAAATCTAAAACTTCCTAATTTAGATAAACACCTAAATTTTAGTAATTTTCTAAATATTGGATAATTACTAATTTAAAGATAATTACTAGCATATCTAGATAATGATAAATACTAAACCTTGATGAATAAGGAATGAATATTAGCCATTAGATTAAAAGTTACTAAATCCTAGCCATTGAAATACTTTCCAAAACTTAAAACACTTAGGTTTCCTTGTTTATCTAAAAGTTGTAGTATTTAATAAGAACCGTTGGATGGTTTAAGATTTAATCTTAGCCATCTAAAATAAATAAAACTNTCTCTCTCTCTCTCTCTCTCTCTCTCTCTCAATATTTTCTCATCTTCTTCAAACCCAAGTTTGAAGAAGAATAAAACCATTCAAGTTTTGAAGAAGCTTGGAGTTCTAGAGTCAAAGGAAGATCGAGTCAAAGGCGTGGAAATTAAGCGAAAAAATTAGGGAGAACCACCATCCTTAAAACTTGTTTTTTCAAAATTCCCCGTTTTCTCGATTAGTTTAGTTGCATGTTTTCAAACTTGTTTTTATAAAAATATATGTTATTTTTCGAAAGGTTTTTTTCTGCATAAAAAGCATTGGTTTGGGTTGAGTAAACTTGAGTGAAAAAGAGTCTAAAAGCTATTACAAGTTAAACTGGTAAGATGAGAGGTTTTTTTTAAAAGATAAACCCTGGGTTGTGAGGTTAGTTGCCTTAGTAACCATGAGTAGTGATACTTACAAGTGGTATCAAAATAATTCCCAAGTAAGGTGTGAGTTATGCTCCAAAAGTGAGGTATAAGATGTGCTCCATAGAGAGGTTAGATGTGTACTCCATAAGAGAGGTTAACACAATGTTATTGCATAAACGTAATTTCGTCAGTTGTGATTTCTGATTGTGGTATTGTGAAAGTGATGTGTTGTTTAGCCTAAAAAGCACTACTTTGATAGGTGTTCTCCATAAGAGAGAAGTTTGTATCCGGATCCATCCAGAGAAGACAGTGGTTGGTTTCCAGAAAACCCTGATGAAGGAAGTGGAACATTAAATAATAATAATAATATTAGAATGAGTGATAGAGTTAGCATAGAATGATGCAGTACATGTATTTATTCATATATATATATATATATATATATATATATATATATATATATATATATATATATATGTATATATATATATATATATATATGTATATACAGCTTCATCTTATTATCTTTTTTATTTCTTTATAGTTGTGTTAAAAAATAAACCTATTTTCGATGGCCGACACCATTTTCGAAAAGTATGTTTTGAGAGTATAACCCTAAATGGTTGATTAGTTTTGAATAAAAAAGAGTGTATGTGAGAGGTTTCCCAAGATGGTTTCAAAGAGGCATTGTTTGGATTAGGTTTTTGTGGCAAAAAGGGATTGTGGATTTTCGGAAAAAGGTGTCAGGACATCAACCTAAGTTTTGGTTGTACCTACTGAGCTTTGCTTACCCTACGTTTTTACCCTCCCTTACATGAACAAGAAGAAGGACACGAAGTGTTACTAGAGAACTTGAAAAGAAAGCGAAGAACTAGAAGTACGTACCAAGAACCTGCGACAGATGAAAATAGATTTAGATCACATAGGATATGGGATATTTGATCTTCATGCTAAATGTTTTGTTTTGATTTAATGACATTGTTTTTGATTTGTTAGATTGAATTTTAAACCATGATGGATGATGAATGCTTATAATATGGTTTGAATGGATTCAATAATATGATAGTTTTGATTCATTATGACATATAAGATATGATTTAATGATTTCATTATGATGCATGTATGAAATGGATGTTATGCCTTCTGAAATATTGTTTGTTATACTTTGAAGTTGAATTATAGAAAGTTCCTTCATAAATTGAACCTAGGAGGTTGACCTTTAGACTACTTTAAGTTGGACCAAAGCTGCTGGAATTTCTAGAATTTCCGCACTGGTCTGAGTTGAGCACGATTTCGGTGTAAAACCATAGAGAATTAGCTTCGGGTCAAAACACAGAAGTTTTAGATCTGGATGTCTAGTTTCCAGAGAACTTGACCCCATAGGAGTCCGAAATTTGGTTAGGGAGATAAAGCCTGAACTTCACCACTGACGCAATAACTCTGACAACCGTTTTTCAAGTAGTTTAGTCCTTAACCAATTGTATTGAAGACCCTAAGTATTGAAACTCAATTAGGGTGATTACTAGTGACTAAACCCAGAGAATTAGAGGTTTTACATAGTGTTCAACTAGGCTTTAGGTAGTCCCTTTTCACCCCCAAGTAACGCTCCTAGGCCTGGGTCTTGGTTTCGACTCGAAAGTGGGTTGGATCATTGGGAGTCCAGGGTCGGGGTGTTAAGTTTTGGTTGTAACTACTGAGCTTTGCTTACCCTACTTTTTTATTTGTAACACCCCGACCCTGGACTTCCAATGGTCCGACCCACTTTCGAGACTAAACCACGACCCAGGCCTCGTAGCGTTACTTGGGGGTGAAAAGGGATTACCTAAAGCCTAGTTGAACACTATGTAAAACCTCTAATTCTCTGGGTTTAATCACTACTAATCACCCTAATTGAGTTTCAATACCTAGGGTCTTCAATACTATTGGTTAAGGACTAAACTACTTGAAAAACTGTTGTCAGAGTTATTGCGTCAGTGGTGAAGTTCAGGCCTTATCTCCCTAACCAAATTTCGGATTCCGATGGGGTCAAGTTCTCTGGAAACTAGACATCCAGATCTAAAACTTCTATGTCTTGACCCGAAGCTAATTCTCTATGGTTTTACACCAAAATCGTACTCAACTTAGACCAGTGCGGAAATTCTGGAAATTCCAGCAGCTTTGGTCCAACTTAAAGTAGTCTAAAGGTCAACCTCCTAGGTTCAGTTTATGAATGAACTTTCTATAATTCAACTTCAAAGTATAACAAGCAATATTTCAAAAGGCATAACATCCATTTGATACATGCATCATAATGAAATCATTAAATCATATCTTATATGTCATAATGAATCAAAACTATCATATTATTGAATCCATTCAAACCATATTATAAACATTCATCATCCATCATGGTTTAAAATTCAATCTAACAAATAAAAAACAATGTTATTAAATCAAAACAAAACATATAAAGCATGAAGATCAAATATTCCATATCCCATGTGATCTAAATCTATTTTCATCTGTCGCAGGTTCTTGGTACGTTCTTCACTTTCTTTTCAAGTTCTCTAGTAACACTTCGTGTCCTTCTTCTTGTTCCTGTAAGGAGGTAAAAACGTAGGGTGAGTAAAGCTCAGTAGGTACAACGAAAACTTAGGTTGATGTCCTGACACCTTTTTCGGAATCCACAACGAAAATTCACAATCCCTTTTTGCCACAAAATCCTCATCCAAACAATGCCTCTTTGAAACCATCTTTGGAAACCTCTCACATACACTCTTTTTTTATTCAAAACTAGTCAACCATTTAGGGTTATACTCTCAAAACATACTTTTCGAAAATGGTGTCGGCCATCGAAAACAGGTTTATTTTTTAAAACAACTATAAAGAAATAAACAAGATAATAAGATGAAGCTGTATATATATATATATATGAATAAATACCTGTATTGCATCATTCTATGCTAACTCTATCACTCATTCTAACATTATTATTATTATTATTATTTAATGTTCCACTTCCTTCATCAGGGTTTTTCTGGAAACCAACCACCGTCTTCTCTGGACAGATCCGGATACAAACTTCTCTCTTATGGAGAACGCCTCTCAAAGCAGTGCTTTTTAGGCCAAACAACACATCACTTTCACAATACCACAATCACAAATAATAACTGACGAAATTACGTTTCATGCAATAATATTATGTCAACCTCTCTTATTAAGTACACATCTAACCTCTCTATAGAGCACATCTTATACCTCACTTATGGAGCATAACTCACACCTTACTTGGGAATTATTTTGATACCACTTGTAAGTATCACTACTCATGGTTACTAAGGCAACTAACCTCATAACCTAGGGTGTATCTTTTAAAAAAACCTCTCATCTTACCAGTTTAACTTGTAATAGCTTTTAGACTCTTTTTCACTCAAGTTTACTCAACCCAAACCAATGCTTTTTATGCAGAAAAAAACTTTTTGAAAAACAACGTATATATTTATAAAAACAAGTTTGAAAACATGCAACTAAACTAATCGAGAAAATAGGGAATTTTGAAAAAACAAGTTTTAAGGATGGTGGTTCTCCCTACCTTTTTCGTTTAATTTCCACGCGGCTTTGACTCGATCTTCCTTTGACTCTAGAATTTGAAGAAGATGAGAAAATATTGAGAGAGAGAGAGAAATCGGCTAAGGGGCGTCTTGGTTTTTTTTCTTCTTCCTTTTTTTTTTTCCTAGTTGAAGGTTTTGGTGTGGGATGAGGAGCACGACCAGGCCCCCTCTTTATAGGGTTCGGCCAGCCCCTCCCACCCCCTTAACTAGTTCTAAACCTATCCTAACTCTAACATTATCTCTATCCTAAACCATGTCTACCTCAAACTCCTTTTTATTTATCTCTTTTGTTTTTATTTATCTTTAACTCTTTTTAACTTTTTAAACTACTAATAATATTAAAGTTTTATTTATTTTAGATGACTAAGATTAAATCTTAAACCATCCAACGGTTCTAATTAAATACTACAACTTTTAGATAAACAAGGAAACCTAAGTGTTTTAAGTTTTGGAAAGTATTTCAATGGCTAGGATTTAGTAACTTTTAATCTAATGGCTAATATTCATTCCTTATTCATCAAGGTTTAGTATTTATCATTATCAAGATATACTAGTAATTATCTTTAAATTAGTAACTATCCAATATTTAGAAAATTACTAAAATTTAGGTGTTTATCTAAATTAGGAAGTTTTAGATTTTAGGAAACTTAATTCCTTTAATGTAGGTGGAGCACAAGGCAGACCTTGTGTCCACGATTTTGCCAAGTGGGTCCCACCACTTGGTCACCCCTTATCCTAGTTTTACTAATTACACCCCACTACCTCCTCTCATTTCATTTCCACTTTTTATTTCATTTTCATTTCTAATTTTCATTTCATTTCTAATTTTCATTTAGGGTTTCAAAATGATTCTAACTTAATACTTTATTCCATCATTTCTAAGTTTCCATTCTAGGGTTTAGAGTGTCCACTAAATTTTCTAGCTCTGAAATGTTCATTTCTAGGTTCATTTCATTTCTAGGTGACTTATGGCATTTCTATGTTCTGAAACTACTAGAAATGACTATTCTTTATGGTTATTCTAAGTTATAGGTTGGTTGCTACATTGAATATAAGTTAATGTAACCCTAGTTTTTATGTCATTTCTCCGGTTTTCAAAACCGAAGGTTCATTTCTACGGTTTTATGGCTCATTTCTACAAGATAGCTCCTAATCTCTCTCCAAGAGATTTTGAAAACATTTGGTTTTGTTTTGAAAAACATTTTGGAACATTTGAAAACATTTATGCAAGACTCTCATGCAAAACTCATTTTGCAAAACATTTCTAGACTCATTTCCCCTCTTATATACAGTCCATGTATGTAACTCATGCATTGTGGATGGTTTTTGGTAAAAAGCTTGTTTTTTCGATGCTCTTTAGGTTTCTCTCCTTAGGTTTACACTTATTGGGCCTATTTTGGGTCCATAGGCCTAAAGCCCATGCTTAAGTAATGTGGAAAAATCTCGGGTGTTACAGTTGGTGAAGGTGGATTTGGAAAGTTTGTGTTGGTGTTGCGTTGTGAAGGGGAAGATGAAAAAAGATGGGTTTTGTCAACATATAGCATGATTTGCTGGGTCTAAATGATTTAAACAGAAGCTGAATAAACATGAAAAATCAGAAGAGCGTGGAACCATTGTCCAATTATTGGTTTTGAATTTGGGTCTCACGTACACATTTTTGTCATTGTATTTGTCCGTGCTCTACAACCCTAGTCAATGGAGCTGTGCAGGCTTAGATTCTTGGGAGGTGATTTTGCTTGTAAGGTTTTTTTTTTTTTTGCAGAGGTTTAAATGTTATGGGGAATGTGAATGGGTGATCAGATTGGTTTTCATGGTGGTGGTCTGTTTTGTGCTGGTGGTGTTAATGGGCTGTTCAAGAAGAAGAAGAAGAAGAAGAAGAGACCATTAACCCGTCAACACATGGCATTTTCAACCCAACTAGTGTTTACCTTGGTTGGACTGAGTTAAAAAGAGGGGCATTTAAGTCATTTCATCGTGTCACATGAGAGCACTCTCTCATTCTTTGATTTGTTAGATGGCGAAGCTACGGTTCCGTAAAAAATGGGGTGCTTTTTACATTTCTGGAGAAAGTGGGTGGCAAAGATAGAACCACTATTACGGAAGGGGGGGCAAAACTCAAAAACACGCTTTCTTTTATGCAGAATATCCATACATTTAGGAACCATGTTCCTATGATTTTTCAAAATTTACTGAAATCAAATTTCTTAGAGTAAACAGCCCAAAGCCTTTTTGTTTCAATTATTTATTCCTAAACAGATTTAGGATAAAAACGACTACTCCATTCGGTTAAAACATGTGAAACTTGTTCTTTCTATTATTTTTTTCTATATGGATTTAGCAAGCTAAATTTGTGGTTCTGTTTCAAGATTTTGATTTTTTGTCTCTATTAGATCGACATTTTCTAGTTGTTTGATAGAAATAGGAATTAAAGGTTTAAATGTATCAGACTTATGAAAATTTGTGCAGAACCAAAGTCTTCCAAGGTAAAAATTTTTAAAGGACTGTGGAAAATCCTAGCTATCAAACATGTTGCTTAACATACTTCCTGTAGTTCTTGCAAATAGGATTTCTAGGGGGAAATATGGTCTCTGTCTGCAATCAAGGTCTGTTAGGGAAACTATTTTGAAAAGATTGAAGAAAGTCCTACCAGTTTTTATTTACTTCATAAAAGAGAGTTAGCCCTGGATCACATAATGAAGACAATGAGGCATGAAGAAAGGAAAGGATTACCCGCTAGAGAAACCATATTGTGGCTTTTCTTGCTCTCAAGTGGGAGAAGGAAGAAAGGAGCAATTTGGAAGGAGAGATACCATGAAGCACGCATATTTTTGTTTAATAACTACTGTAACACATTCAGAAAGCCATTCTACACAACATACGACTGAAAAATCCATTCTAACCACTTATTGCAGGGACCGACGCTGATCATGTATCCCCACATTACAGTGCTTTTGCTAGCTAGCTATATGTCAACACTTCCAGTATTTATTTCTAGCTTGAAATGTTAGTTTTGGATTTGATGAATTTTGTGGATAATCAGAAAAAGAAAAAACTTTTCCTTTAACTGCCAACCTAACGCAGCCCTCAATCCGTGCTTGAGACTGGTGATGCAAGGCAAGGGCTTCACACTAGTAGACTTTCATGGACTGGTGACCTCAAAATTGCATAATAAATAATTAAATACACAGTAATATAAGTTGGTTATCACTTATCAGAATGTTTGATTGGAATCAGAAATTTGATTGGAACTATCTCCCGTCGTATCTATGAAATTCTGAATGTGCACTGTGGCCCTTTTTTTTTTTGTCTCATAAAAAAACTCATATTCCTAAGAAGAGCCGTTTGTAGTTGTTGAAATTAAGATTCTCCATCTGCATTTTTCACTCTTTTTTTTTCTCCTTTTTATTTTTATTTTTTATTTTTGGGGTAAAGACTTATTTTACTCTCTGATGCCGTAGGATGCGGGTATTGTCACTTTTTCATGAGGCACCTCATGGACGTGGAGAAGAAAAGGAGCTCTAAGAAATGACTTATATTGATTATTTCATCATGTGGGTGCATGGTCACAGCTCTACGTATCAGATCCTGAAAGATTAAAAGACGACGAGCTGCCTTAAGCAAAACCACCACCCACTGTAAGTTGTGTATATTGGAAAAGCAAGGAAATCAATTACTATTAGTTTTTGTACAGTAATCATATCTTTGAAGCCTTCTTTGATTGACAAGTGGTTTAGCATTTGTTACTAATCATTGAAAAATAAAAGATAGAAAGATGAATTCTAACCTCAATGAACTATGATTTTTAGGGAGCCCATCTTAAAACAAGAATACATTGTGTAATTATGAAACAATTTGATCATGACTGAATGATGGGAAGAAATCAGTCATTTTGTCTTGCATGTGTTGTATATATACCGTACGATGCCATTTTGCATGTAAGAAGTTTACTAATGTCCAACAATGGCAATGTTTTGCATACTGGATGCAGAAGTCATCTTCAATCAAGTAAATTCATGTATTATTCCAGGACGAACCTGTTCACTGGTTAACTTTTATCTTCTTTATCATCAATTATGGAAATTACATAAGATTATAAGAAGTTATTATACTAGAGCGGCAAGTTGCAATAAGATTCGGCCCACATTTATAAGTATGAAACAATGTGCAGATCTAAAACAGAACCAGACATTTGTTTATGCGGAGTCAAACCAGTTCCAATCTCAGAACTGTATAGAGTTGGGATGTATAATTTCATTTGTGAGTTTCATCAAGGAAATATTGGGTTATTTGTGTGGCATATTATATCATATAGGTACAAGTATTTATGTATACATCATTGACCAGTTACTAAACAGTTAATGCTTGCATTGTTTAGTTAAGAAAGTTGCTGTCTCTGGTTGAGATATCTGGTGACTCCACCACTCCCAACACCTCCACCACGATTTGGAAGATATTGATAATGTGAAGAAACACTACCATTAATGAAGGAGTGTATGTCGCAAAACGAATTTGGAGAAGGCATTGGGTTATCCAACCCTATCAAAGGTTCTTAACCTTTGAAATCGTTATTCTATTCTAATCTGCAAGTCTGGACCCTAAACCATCCAGTTCCAACTCCGGCGACTGAATCTGCTCTTATAGGGTTTGGTTGTAGCCTACTGGACAGAGACAAAATGCATTTGAGATTGACCAATACTGTTGGATAAGAGTAGATTCGGTTGCTGTGTCTAGACCTGTAGGTGATGGGTTCGGACTTGCAAGTTCGGACCTACACCCATATCCTGACTTTGTGTGTTTTTGGTTGTGGGTTAGGATTTGTTATATTCACTAATTATATCATATCTAAAAAAATCAGCTCAATCGTCACCTCTAGCACCCTTAGCGTTTAGAGGGTGTTTGGCAACCAGAAGTAGAAGTGCTTAGAGGGCGTTTGGCAACCAGAAGCAGATGCACTTCTCCTTCTAAAAAAAACAAAAGTACTTTTGAGAAGTGAAAAATAAGGAGAAGTTAGTATGGTAAACTATTGACTTATAAGTCTTAAAAAATGATGAGTTATTAGTTGTTACACGGTACTCGAGGAGAAGCAACTTCTAGAAAGTAGAAAAGCAAAAAAAATTTGCTCCAAAAAGAAGTAACTTTTTTGCTTCTAGAAGTCACTTTGAAAAAATGTTACCATACAAACTTTTTTTGCTCAAAAAGCAACTTCTTAAGTGGTTGCCAAACGGCCTCTTATGCTTTTTGTAGAAGTTGAAGTACTTATGAGAAGTCAAAAATAAGGAGAAGCTTGTATGGTAAATTATTGAATTAGAACTCAATAAGACAGTAATTTGGATCAACTTTGTTTACCCTTCACATCAGGAAAGATGAGGAGAAGATGTTGCTTTTTAGAAAAAGAAAAAAAAATGAAGAGGAAATTAAAAAAAAAAAAAAAACAATCAATTAAGTTTTTTACACGGTATTGGAGGAGAAGCAACTTCTGTGAGAAGCAAGAAGCAAAAAAAAAAGTTCGCTTAAAAAAGAAGAAACATTTTTGCTTCTAGAAGTCACTTTGAGAAAATGTTACCATTCAAGTTTTTTTGCTTTTCGATTTGTATGAGTAAAAAAATAACTGATGTGGGGCCCACATGAGGTTGATCTAACGACAGGTTTTGTGAGGATGTTTTCCTAATCATGTAGACCATCTTTACCAAAATTTAGTTCATTCTAAAACTTCTAGCCCCACCAAAAATTGATCGATAATTGATTAAAAATTAACACTGAAAATGAACGATGTGAAAAAGAGTCAATTTTTTATAGGGATTTTGAGCTAACACCCCTGCATGGAAAAAATGTATGGATGCAGGACATCCAATGTTTTAATTTCGTTTAAGGCCCCTGGAGTTTAAATCCGAAACGTGTAGAAAGTCTATTTACTAAAATACCTATTAAAAATTTAAAAATTCTGAAATCACCAACAAAACTAATGAACCTTAATCTTTCATCAATTTCTCGTCGTCACCGTCACCATTCTAGAAGATCTCGTCGTTGCTGTCATTGGTCTACAAGATCTCATTGTCGCCATCATTGTTCTATAGTAAGATACTCTCTTTTCTCGTTCTTTCACTCTCGATTTGAAGATTTCGTCGGGTTCCACTCTCGAACTCTATCACTGATCTAAAAGATCTTGCCGTCTCCATACCAATCTACAAGATCTCGTCGCCGCCATCATCTTCATCTCTGCAACTCAAATAATCTCTCTTTAACTTTCTCTCAATCACTGACCATTAGTTTTCCAATCTAGATCTATTAGGGTTTTAGTAATTGTTTTCACTGATTCAACTACTCAGACCTTTAATAACACACACTGAAATCCTCTTGGACGAGGGTTTCAGTGCAATGTAATGGTCGGGACACAATTGCACACACTGAAACCCTAATCCTAGAGGAGTTTAGTGTTTGTTTTCTCGCATTAAATTACTCATACCGTGAATTCCACACATTGAAACCCTTTTCCAAGAGGATTTCAGTATTTTGTAAATGTTGAAACACTATTGAACACACTGAAACCCGCTTCCTAGAGGGTTTCAGTGTTTGTTTATAGCATTGAACTCATCAAACAATGCATAATACACACTGAAAACCTATTCGTAGAGGTTTTCGGTGCATTGTAAATGTTAAAACACTGCTGATCGAAACCCTAAAACAATAACCTAAAAAAAGAAGAAAAAAACTGAAACAAATCTTAGTAACCCAAATTATAACAGAACAATAAGAAGAAGAAACACTGCGTGGAAGATCTGAACTTCTTCGTTTTTTAGGAAGTCGAAGCTTTTGGGGAAAAGCTTTAATGATGATTTGAAGATAAAAAATCTAAACCAGAAACCCTAACTGAACTTAGATCTGATCTTCTAACCCCAAAAGCTTCAACTAAGGTGCAGATTCGACGAAGAAGATGATCTAAAGAGATCAAACACTTAAGTTTTGGGCGGATTCGACGAAGAACAATATCATTTTTCAAATTCGTTCAACTTTTATTCAACAAAAAAAAATGAAAAAGATAGGGGCAGAAAAGAAAAACAAGAATAACAAAAAAATAAGTTTTGGGCTTTAAACAAAATTACAAGGGTTTAAAAACATAAAAGTCACATGTGTGAAGGGTTTGAGCCCAATCTAAAAAGGTCGGTAGGCTAAAAACAACAAAGAAGAGGAAATTGGGCCTTCGGCTCAATTCCCTGATTTTTTTATAGAATTAGAAGTTTTAGAATTGACTGGTTTTTTGTGAAGATAATTTACATGGTGAAGAGAACATTCTCACAAAAAATCAACCTTTAGATCAATCTCATGTGATCCCCACAAGAGCCTATACACGTAACCTGTACATATAAAGTTGTAAGGGCAAGCCTAGTGGTATATATAAAAATGGATCCCTTAATGTCCAACCCTAGAGGTTAAAAGGTATTTTTGCTCTAGTGGTAATCCCTTAAAAGGGGTTTAAAAAAAGAAAAAAGAAATAGATAGAGGAAAGAGAGAGAAAAAAGGAGGAGAGATATTTTGTTAGATTTTTTAAGGAGAAAAAATAGGAAAAGAAAGAGAGAAGTTAGTTTCCTATTTTATAGGAATAAAAAAAAATTCAGCTCTATGGTTGAGCGTAGCGTCACGCTCAATCGTTGAGCGCACCGCTCAACCGTTGGGCATATCGTCTATTCGATGGACGTCTTGCTCGTTTATTGGGCTCTCCACTAAGGATGCCTAAACTAGTGGCAAGGGATCCATTTTAAGATGTTAAGGGATTTCACTAGAGTTTCCCTAAGCCGATCCAGATACATGCATATATATACTCATCATATTGGATAAAACATTGAAAATGAGTATCCATGTTCCGTTTGAGTTTTGAACTTGGAATCTTATTCTTGGATACTCTAATTCCACTAAAATAGGGAATAGCTAGCACATCCAAGCGAAGTTGGATTTCTGATTCCCATTTTACAATAATCCGGCGTAATTTTTTGGGGTCTAATGTTTCAGCCCAAAAATTTACTAGATTTGCCAAATTATTCATCGGATCAATGGAATGGACAATACAAATTTGCATGTGGTATATCATTTTGTGATTGTATTAACATAACAGCTCTATATAACTGTACGTTAAGTCACTTTTGTGTTGTCAGCTCTATAAAATGAACAATTGTTGGGCTGAATTAGTAAAGAGTTGGACTAAGATATTAGTTCCCCTGAATTTCTTACCACCACCACCACAAATAATATTCCAAAGCAATTACTAGTTGGTTTTATAAGTGGCGGATGGGAGCTTAGGATAAGAAAGACAAATAAATAAATACCGTTTTATCTTTAAATCAAATTTTGAATTAGAAATATTGGAAATGGAAAGTACCATTTGATATTTATTTGGATGGGTTTCTAACTTGTTTCCTATTAATAAAATGGCACTGATTTTTAGTGAGAATGATTGGTGTGAGGATAAAATTTTAACCAAATATCAGTCATTGGATTACATTTAAGTGGATTCTATAAGGCAAAATCAGCAAGGGGACAAGAAAAGAACGGAGGATCTGGACTCAATTGTTCGTCAATTAGGTTGTGCTTGGTATATGGTGAACTTTTGCAAAAAGTTACAGCCCAAAATCCTATTGAAAGTGTTTTAGTTTTAGTTTTGGGTTGTATAACTTCAATCATTAAATTAAATTGTAGTAGTTGTCGTATGAATTTGGTGTAATGATTGCACTTATACAACTCCAACCAAAGCATGCATATACAATAGAACTTTTCAGTGAATCGTTGCAAATATTCATTGGATACCAAGCACACCGCCTTAGGTAAAATTGACAATACGAATTTCATAAAACAGCCTGTCAGTTCTATAAATTAACTTGGTAAGTCATTTTTTTAATTCTGTTATCGACTCTACATAACTGTCTTGTCGGTTCTACGAAATGGACAATTGTTAGTAAGAAGTTGGGCTGAAATATCAATCCCTTTGAAATCATAATTACCTAATTTTTCACTTGAATTTCTTACAACTACCACCACCGCCAATAATACTCTTAAAGCAATTAGTAGTGGAAAATGATTTGACAAGCCCGTGCTTAAAATTTTCTACGGGCTCCAAGTTAAATAGTTGTTGATGTTCACACACATACCTCTTATGTATTAACTGCATGAACATCCAACAGTTATTCAACTTCGAGCTCACAGAAATTTTTAAGCTTGAGCTTGTGAAATTGAGACACACGTAGTAGTCGGTTTTTTAAGTGGCGGATGGGGGCATAGCATAATTAGGGTAGAGAAATAAATAAATAAAACTATTTTTTTTTATCATTAAATCAAATTTAGAAATAGAAACAGGAAATAGAAACTCCAAATCATTTGGATGCTTACTTGGTTTCTAATTTGTGTAATTCCTTTTTGAATAGAAACAGGTTTCTATTTTCATGTAGAAATAGGAAACAAACAAATCAAAAATTATATATAAGGAATTCACTGCAACCATTTGATCTATTCTGTACTCAGTTGATCATCATTCCATTCGTGAATTCACTCTCTCTCTCTCTCTCTCTCTCTCTCTCTCTCTCTCTCTCTCTCTCTCTCGACTTTCTTTTTCTAAACTCTGTTGACTCTCTGAATATATATAGTTTCCAAATATATATGGCAACATCGACTTCATCTAGGCCTATTGTCTACTACAATTTTCTCCTCAAAAAATATCAAGAAGAAGAAGAAGAAGAAGATGAAGAACAGCCTGTAAACTTTCATGACGATGGTCCATGGGAAATCAAGAAAGTACTCAAGAAGAGTGACGTTGGTTCTCTCTCTAGACTTCTTCTCTCTAGTGACATCGTCAAGAAGTTCATATTTCCGTACTGGGATTCAAAACTCGTCGAACATGTAGAAAAAGCAGACGACGAATGCTGTTTGAAGTTCATGGTGAGGGATTTTGATACGTTAACTGATCATGAATTGATTTTCAAGAAATGGAAGAGCAATAAGTCGTACATATTTCAGGGAGATTGGAATTCTCAGTTTGTTAACCGTAGAAAATTGATGGAAAACGACGAGATCGGAATGTTTTGGAATCCAAAAAACTCTTTCTTCGTTTTCAAACTCCTCAACCGCGCCA
The DNA here is from genome assembly GCA_002174775.1 of Macleaya cordata. Classification (NCBI taxonomy): domain Eukaryota; kingdom Viridiplantae; phylum Streptophyta; class Magnoliopsida; order Ranunculales; family Papaveraceae; genus Macleaya; species Macleaya cordata. The sequence goes on along the minus strand of MVGT01004063.1, from coordinate 481,417 downwards.
ACCCTTCTCTGTTATCGTCATCGTCATCGCCCTCGACTGCGCTGAAGTACTAGTCCTCATTTAATTTCTTGTTTGTCATCTTCGATTGGCATTTTTTTTTTTTTTTTTTGGGATTAATGGAGGCAAAATTCTTTTTCAAATTATGACCTTGTAAATATTCATGGGGGTGTCCGAGAAGGTAGTCTTGAGTTATATGTAGCTAAGTCTCATGATCATAATTAAAGAAACGATAGATAATCTAAACATTCTTTAATGTTAATTCCATGCACAAATATACTCAAATCATATTGCTTTAAATGTTCGGAGGTTGTCATTTTCATGTGGACCCACAGGCCGTAGAACTCGGTCATTAAATCATCTTCATGCCGTAGAACTCAGTCATTAAATCATCTTCATTTGGACCTCACCTTAGTAACCGAAACCTTAGTATAGAGATGACGCTCCCGCTCCGGAACCTCGCGCTCCCGCTCTGAACTAAGCTCTGACGCTCCCGCTCCGAAGGTGATTTTAGAAGTAAGAACATTTTTTAATCGGTAGTTCCAATGCTCCCGCTCTCACTTTCGTTCCCGCTCCGACCCGCGCTCTAGTTACTTGGGACCCCACAAGCTGCTTGTATGAATATCCAATGTAATTATGTATTGTATTTTATTCAAGCCTTTTACATTGTTACTATTTAAGTTCTCTATCAGATATAGACCTGATTATGGTCGAGAGAAACCTAAACCATATAGGAGCTTATATGAAATATCATTCATCTTCAAATTTTACTGTGAACAGAACAAGAAGTCTTCTAAAACCAATGAAAATAGTGAAATTGATGGAAGTTTTACCATCAACAAATTTTTTGATAAGTTTCACTTTAACCAAAAAAAGCTTCTATAAGGTGGTATCTGTTATCAGAAATAAAAAACATAAAAATTTCCCAAAATCCTTAGGTTCAAATGAAGATTTGCAAACTGTACTCTGTATAATCAAATGACAGATATAAAAACCTGGATTCAACATAAAGATCAGATTAAGATACCTAGCCATTGCATTTCCAAAGGTTGATCAGTTCTTTTTGATTATACAAAAAAAGAGTGCTTCAGTAAATAACTTTTAGATGAGTCAACAAAATCCATCAAGCGTCCGAAACTCTCAACTCGTCACCCAAGTTAAAATTCAAATTGTTTCTCATCGTTCTCCTCCCAATTCCTCCGCTGTTGCCTCTTCTCATCATCGCAGCAAATTCCCCATAATCTATTTGCCCATCCTGAAAAAACAGTTCCAAATCCAGTTTAGCATGAAAAAAAAAGAACAAAAAGAACAAAATTTATTCAATTAAAAAGAGCTTTTTTTCTACTTCAGTTAAGACTCACATTGTCTTGATCAATCTCTCTGATCATGTCATCTAGGTGAATATCACTTAGACCAAACTGTCTGCAAGCTTGTTGAAGCTCGTCGATGGTAATGTAGCCACTACCATCCTTGTCGAAAAAAGCAAAGGCTGACACCAAGTTTTCCTCTCTTTCCATCTTGTTCATGTGCACAGTAGCAGCAAGAAATTCACCGTAGTCTATTGTTCCATTGTTGTCGATATCAGCCTGCCAAGTTCAGATGTAAGATCTTTTATGCTGATCTGTGTAGCTGCGTTTCTTTATCATTTAAACAAATACATCTATACCCACCTAAGCCTGAATGTAACACAGAACCAACTAGTTAAGTTGGTAAATTGTGTATCCTCCACTAGAGAAGGTTGTGGGTTCAATCCTACAAAGGCAGGTTTCCTCACGTTTGCAGTGGAAAGTGGAGTCGAATTCTCATTATTACCCTTAATCACCAACTAGTTAAGTTCGTGGGTAAAATTCTTTTTCAAATTCTTGTTATTACCATTAGTCACCTACAAAGGCAGGTTTCTGCCATTTGTAGTGCACAATGGAGGAAATCACATTACTACCCCTAATGAATGACTAGTCAAGTTGGTACATTGTGTATCCTCCTTTGAAGAAATAGTGGATTCAATCCTATGAAGACAGGTTTTTTCCATTTGCAAGCGCAGTGGAATCAAAATCTAATTACCCCTAGGGTTCATTGTAGGGCCAGTCTAGCCTCTTGTCTAATTAAGGGTTTGATTGTGTCACACCCACTGGAAAAGAAAAAAAGGGAAAAAAAAAAAAAAAACTAAAGAAAACCTATACCGGACTGTATAAGCATTTCTTTTCCTTTGTGAACAGTGACTGTATAAGCATTTGGAAGTACCAAATACCCTACTAGAGTATAGTTCACGTCATTCAAACTGATGACCATTTAATCCTAGTTTTGCCAAAATTTACTTACTGCCTCCATAAGGGCCTTGATCTCAGGTTCCATGAGTTCAGAGCCCACTTTTCTCAGACCTTCTTTTAGTTCATCAAAGGTTATTGTTCCACTGTTATCCGTGTCGATCATTTTAAACAACTCTTTCAGACCGCCAATTTCCTCCTCCGACAGGCTTTCTGCAATTACCTGCAAAAAGAAGTGTTAAAACAACCAATTAAAGCAGAGTAACAATGTGAACTTTCGCCTAATACAAAATGATATAAATTAGTAAATTACCAGGATAGATTTATGATGTACTTTTCTTAGACATATGCATGCATAATCAATGACAACGGATATAATCAGATCTGTGGTGTTCTCTAGCACAGTAGTACCAATTCCAAAACAAAAAAAAAAATTGGTGTCTAGATAGTGAACATAAAAGAATTCATATAGACACCCTGGTTCATGCTAGAAGTTCCACATGATAGATTCAATTAATCAAATTCAGAACCCCTCATACCAGCTACTTGGGGATGACCAGATTATTCCAGCTCATCCTTTCGTTTTCTTAATGGCTCGATTGAAATGATAACAATTTGTAGAAGAGATCGAAGTGTAACATTTGGAGGATCACTTGTAATCTTTTCTTCTTTGAGCCATTAGTTGTTCAGAAAAAAGTTAGTGAAGTTCTAGAAGGACTAGGGAGACCTTTTACAATGGTTGATTTCAAGTAGACCTAGCAGAACAACCCCATCTACTCCTTCCAGAACAGATGGAGTTCTGAATGGGAGGATTTATTGCTTTTTTTGATTTCATGTTCCAATTACATAAGTGATCTTTTCAATGGTGTTACTCGATCAAATTCTATGTTTACTTGAAGCCTATTCATTGTTCTTCTCTCAACCTCTTCTACCTTGATATTCTTAATGTTATCTTTTATCAAGGCCAGTATAACCAAAAGTGTAATGCATATCTTTTCACTTGCTTATAATCATACAACTTATCATAAGACATCCCATTACATAATCCACTATTATGTTAATCATCAAGTAATTACTCTGCAAATCATCAAAAATATATTTTTGAGTTTAAGAATACAAATTTCAGGGTTCGTCAAGTTTGAGTCTATACATGTAGAAGTCTAAGTTCCCTAGCACCTACTTGCACACAACTGCAATAAAAATTAACAGCGTAGAGAGAAAGAGAGAGAGAGAGAGAGAGAGAGAGAGAGAGAGAGAGAGAAAGTATAACTTTATATCCAAAGCTTAGGCGAGTGCCAAAACACCTAGCCCTTCAGTAACTAGGCCCAGAAAAAGCAAGGCAAAAATTTTCAAAATGCAACAGATACTTTTCAAAGAGATAATAAAGTCAGTTGAGTTTGCAAAAGAGATAGATTAAAGCTTACACGCAAAGCCATCTTCTTAAGTTTATTCATTGCAGAGAACTGCTTCAGACGTGATAAAACTGCTGAGTCTAGAGGTTTATCTGGCGCAACTCTGTCATCCACAATCCATGGGTGACCTGATACAGAAAACCACTTGAATATCAGAAAGATGCAATGGCACTAACCATGTTAAGGCATGAATTTTTTTCCTTGCTCTACGAACAAAATTGCATGTGACTCGATTAATACTGATAAAATTACTCACATAGTACTTCATGGGCAGTCAATCTCTTCTTTGGGTTCCTTTCAAGCATTTTTTGTATAAGATCTTTGGCACTTTCTGAGATTACAGGCCATGGTTCAGATTCAAAATCTAGCGGCCCTTGTAAAATCTGTCTGAAGATCCCCGTTTCAGTTTCTGGAAGTGACGCACACAAATCCAATGTTAGTAAGAAAGAAGTGGGATAGGTAGAAAGTAATAATGTTCTTAATAATACATATCTGCACGTGTGGATAATGATGAATATCAACACGGATAGGTACCTGCCCAAAAAGGTGGAACACCGCTTAATAAGATGTACAAGATAACTCCAGCACTCCATACATCTGCTTCAGGTCCGTAACACTTGCGCAACACCTCAGGTGCTACATAATAGGGACTTCCAACTACATCATTAAAACTGTCCCCTAAAAGAAAAGAAATAAAAAGTTCAGCTCCAGAAAATGTTACAGAAACAGAGAACAACAAAGGTAACAGAAAAGTGAAAAATACCGACAAACAAAAAGAAGATAACATAAATAAATAAATACATAACATATAGGCATACAATAAGGCCTCTCGCAGTGAAATGACAGAAAAAATTGCACAGTTCTGAAGATTTCAAGAAACAACCCCGTCCATCACATTTTTCAGAGAAATCAAGCAGGGTATAGAAACAAGATGAAAGACTAAATATCTCAAAGCTAATGCACTCGCCAAAATACTCGTAATATCAAAACATGCAGTTAGATAGAAATGAAGAGAGACACGACTGGAGGAATTTCAGACTTTTGATGACTCTAGAAAATTAGGAACTTGCCAGTTCTGAAGATTTCAAGAAACAACCCCGTCCATCACATTTTTCAGATATATCAAGCAGGGTATAGAAACAAGATGAAAGATTGAATATCTCAAAGCTAATGCACTTGCCAAAATATTCATAATATCAAAACATGCAGTTGGTAGAAATCAAGAGGGCCAACCCTGGAGGAATTTCAGACTTTTGATGACTCTAGAAAATTAGGAACTTTGGTGTATGCTTTAGTTATATATTTCAGGCTAGAGCATTATTCAGTGGAGAAACTACAGTTGCTGGTCACACCTTCACGTATTGGTAAAAACTCCCTAAACCCTTTTTCCTACAGGCTACATCTATCCTCTTTCTTCTTTTTTCTCTTTTTTTTTTCGGACTTAATCCACCATGCCACTCCATACAGCTGCACCCTTCTCCTAGATTACATCGCATCCAAAGGAACCCTTTGAGTCTGTAATCCGTCATTAACATCAGGCAGAAAACAAAAGTTTAATCAATTCCACATTTAAGTCAATTCGTTCACGTGCCTTATGTGGTCTATACCCAACTAAATTTCCTTATTTAGGAACCCAGATCACAGGCACTACCAAACCAAATCTACCAGCAACTCATGTAATGTCTTCCTGATCTCACTAAAGATTCTGCAAACATATAAGCAAAAACTTGGATAAAGAATGCACAAAACACATTAAACAGAAAATAAGGACCAGAATTACAAGAAATTGCAACATACCCTTTTCTTTCTTATCAGTAAATTCCAAGAATCAGATCAGAACCACCATCAAACCCACAAATCCAATCCCCAACTCTTATAATTTCTGACTCATAAAAATAATTCCTAATCTTCTAAAACATTATACATACATACCCACATAAAACTTGGATAAATAATGCCCAATTAACATCAAACAGAACATATAAACAAGAATTAAAAGAAAAATCAAGATACCCAAAAACTAACCTGGCCTGTAAAACATAGATAACCCAAAATCAGTGGCTTTTAATGTGGCATCTTCATCAGCACTAGAGAACAAGAAATTCTCAGGCTTGAGATCTCTATGCATAACTCCAAGAGAGTGACAAGCTTCAACAACCCCAACAATTGTTTTGATCAGATGAGCTGCTTTTCTCTCAGTGTAATGGCCTTTTTGAACAATCCGATCAAAAAGTTCACCACCAGCACAGAGTTCCATGACCAAGTGAACAAATACAGAATCTTCATAAGCCCCTTTGATTCTGACCACATTTGGGTGTTCAGATAAATGATGCATTATTTGGATCTCTCTCCAAACATCATCATAATCTTCTCTACAGAGAAGCTTTCTCTTAGGGATTGATTTACAGGCATATTGGGTACCAGTTGATTTCTCAGTACAGAGGTATGTAGTGCCAAATTGACCTTGCCCTAGTTTTTTGCCAATCAGGTAAATTTCTCTGAGGTTTTGGGTTTTGTGAGGAAGGACTGATGAGGGTTTTGAAGTTGAACCACCCAATGAGGATTTCTTCATGGATGTATATTTTGTTTTGTCAATTCAATTAGGTTGGAAGAATGAAGGATGAGAAGATCTCTGCTTATCTTCCCTACCAAGAAGATTTAAAAGCACTTTTTAGCAAAAGAAGAGAGAGAAAAAAGAGGAGAGAGAGACAGTGAGAGAAATCTGTGGATGGTTTCTTTGATTGGTGGGAAAAATGTGGGGTCAGTGGAGTGGTGGAGGGTCTGACGATCTGAGTCAGTCCACAAATGAAATGAAATGGCAGTGCAGTCAGTCAATGAGATGGGCATTCCACTCTATGGATTTCTTTTACCAACAGTGCTATTGAGACCGATCTCTAAATCTGTATATTTATATAGATTGACGTAACCCTCAATCTACCACTCATTGTGGAAAACAGTTAGTTGTGGGGACCACACAAATCGTAATAAATGGTGGATTGAGATTGCCACCTCAATATGTATATTTATACAGATTTAAAGCCCGATCACAAAAGCATTTTCGTTCTTTTCCTTATTTTACTGAGTTAGTTACGAGGAAGATGCATTGCATCCACCAAACATCTATTTATGTTGGGTAATGTTAACGTGTGCCCTAAGGGCACACGATAAGGTTATTTTAGAAGGAGCTTTTTCGCAAATTAGAGGTCTTCAAATCAGCCGAATTTTTGTAGACATAATATTATCATTATTTATAAGATGTCTACAAAAAATCAGCTCAATTAGAAATATCTAACCTTCCAAACAAATCACTTTAAATGCCAGTCGTTCATTCACACTATTAAAGTTTAAAATAAGTGTTTGTGGTGCTAGAGGGTGCTAGAGGTCTCCGATTGAGCTAATTTTTTTAGATATGATCAAAATCGTATAAATAACATACATATACAAAAATCAGCCCATTTGAACAACCTTAAGAAACTAAACAAAACAGAAAACCTAAAAGCTTATCATGTGCCCTTAGGGCACATGTTAACAAAATCCATTTATGTTATCATTGTGAGAAGAGACCAAATCCAAATCACTAATCTCATAAATGATTAATAAATTTACCCACGGTTGTTGTGGGGCCCACAGAAACGATCTAAGGGTTTGTTTTTTAGTGGGGTATCTTTAAATCAGTGCATTTCGACCCTAAAACAATATGGTTGAAATTTGTTGATTTTTAAAGGTTGATTTGAGGGAATAAGATATTGGTTTATTTTGACTTTAGTTGCTAGTTGATAAAGGAAAATGGGTTTGGCAAACTAAATCGTGACCTGCCAACCCTATTCTAATCCGACCCGCTAAATTTTACCCTAACTCAATGTATTAGTAAATAAATTAGGGTTAGGGATAAGTATTTTTTACACATTATTCAAGAATCTCGTTAGGATTAGAGTCGGCCCTAACCTATTTCCTTATTTTATATAAAAAAATGTTAAACAATTTACGGTTAGGGTTTAAAAAAATTGACCCGTTTAATAAACGAATCAGGGTTATGGTTGATCAATCTTGATCGGTCAATCCACCAACCCGCCTAAGATCGACCCTAATCCTAACTCGTTGCCGGGTCTAATTTCGTCCCACTATAATCCAAAAAAGCTATCGTTAGTCCTTTTTTGAATGGAAAACCAAAAATAACTGTTTGTTTTAAAAACACGTGTGGTTTCTAGATTAAATTACCCTCACGTATTTACCATTTGAGGGACTTAAGTAAAATAAATTTAATTTACCCAAAATTACCCCCTCTAAACCCTAATTTGTTCCATCTTAGAGTTAGAGAAAGAAAAAAAAAACCCCTAGATAGGGTTTCCTGGTTCGGCTCGATTTGCAGGCTTGGAACCTATTTTAGATAGGGGAAAGAGAGGGCTTTGACCAAGTTGAAGGTGAAGAAGAAGATGGTGTGTTCAATTTTTCATCTCGAGGTGGTTCAGTCGAGAATCTATGGAAAAATTTGTTGTACCATAAATATACACATGAAAAATGAGATGTAAACTGGGTTAGAGAGGTACTCTGACCTTATAAAAGAAGTGTGCTACTTTCTCTTAATGATGCATTTTCCGTATAACCTAATTTGGTTTCAAGTACTTTAGATAAAATAATTTAGTATTAAATCCCTACTGTAAATATAGAAATTTGAGTTACATCCTATTCAGTTCATCATCTTCCATTGATGGAAATTGAAGACATTAACCAACTAAACCGACCTCAAATGCTTAAAAGAGTTAGTTATCTTCGATTTTTCATTTCAGGTATACTTTAGAGCAAATACTTGATTCACCATCTTCACCCAGTGTAAAACACTAGGTCAAAAAGGATGTGAAGAAATTTGATAGTTAAGGAAGAAGAACCTACTTCAGCTGATAATTTTTAAGACTTGTGAATGAACATGAAATCTTTATTTCTACAATGGCATTTTTTTACTAAAACAATGAACCCTATTTATATGGTTTGAGGAAGAAGAGGATATGAGCGTTTGCCAACGGTCATATTTGTGTATCTGAGTTGCTCTTTCTCACCGTCAATCAAACTTGAGTTTTGCTAGAGTAACACCAAAATTTGACACCAAATATTACATCTGCTTTTTAAAAGTGGTATGAGGGGCTGAAATGAAATTAATGCTTTTTCATGATTGGTTTTCAATCAATAAAATAAGCAGATGTAATCTTTGGTGTCAAAATTTGGTGTCCTAGTAGTATTGCTCATCAAACTTTAATACCTTAGTCGTTGGATAAAAGGAGGCATTTTTGGAAAGTAAAAAAATAGTTTACTTATGTCCCTCACATGGTAAACAGTGGGGGTAATTTGGTCCAGAAATTGTACATATTTTCAAAACGTGTGCATTTTAACAGTTTCCATCTAAAGCAGCTCATACTCATCCCGTTTGACTTGGTGGGTTACAAATGGGTCATTATGAGATGTTATCATTCTTCACGCCATGTATTTAAAAAAAAAAAAAATCACAATCATTTTAATACTTCTAACCCTATAAAAAAATTAGATGACTTCGTCCTACATAAATATATCAAAAGCAAATGGGATTTGAAGTTGCAGAAATAGGATTATTTTATATGAGTGTGATTTGTTTTAAAGGGATCATCATCACACCGTTGATCTCTCCACGTAGACCCACAAAAACCTTTCCCCAATGCCAATTTTTTTTTTTTTTGCTAAGTAAGCAAGAATATATTAATCAGATATAGAACAAAGTAGAAGAACAAAAGCAAAACCATTCACAACACTAAGCGGGTGAGGCATTCCAATCAGGCTGGCATTCAAGCCGCAATAATCATTTATTGTAAAAGTTATGAAAATCTAAAATAACAAGTGTTTGGATTTTCGACAGCTAGAAAATTTGGCCAATAATCAAAGGTTTCCTTAGTTCCAAGGGGAAGATTAGCTCCATGCTTAGATCCTTCGATAATTCTTTTGGCTGTGTTAAGAGTTTTTTTTTTTTTTTTTTTTCTACCAAAGGAACCTTGGTGCTTGGGAAAAACCCCCAAGTGCATGTTGAAAGTTTTTTTTTATTTTTTTATGGAAAATGCAATGCCCACCGAAGTGCATAAATTGCTTAAGAATGTAAGGTAAGAAATGAATTTGAAGGAGGCAAATTTGGTAGATACAATGACGCAAGCACCAAATTATCTGTAAAAGTTAAAACCAACACAACGAGAAGAATTTTTTTATTTTTTCTTCCTTTTTTTTAGCACAAACTAACTTTTGTTTAGAATACGAGGTTTAGTTCAATTACTTCCTAATTCAACTAAAAATGTTTGAATCTAAGTAAGCGGAGTGGGAGTGGAAACGCCAGAGCAACCAATTGAGAAATATCCTTAGTTCTGAAATGCTTACAAAGTAGGAATGTTGGAACGTTTTATGTTTTTGGTGAATATTGTGTAGAAGAAAGTTTTATAGTTCTAACCTTAGTAACCAGAACTGTAGTATAGGGTTGACATTCCTGCTTCGGAATCTCGCACTTCCTCTCTTAGTAACTGAAACCTTGGTATAGGGGTGACGCTCCCGCTCTGAACTACGCTCCGACGCTCCCGCTCCGAAAGTATTTTAGAACTAAAAATATTTTTTAATCAACCGCTCCGACGCTCCCTCTCCCACTTCCGTTCCCGCTCCGACCCGTGCTCTGGCTACTTAGCTTCCTCTCTTTCCAACAACTCAAGTAGCTTAAGGGTCTCACTCCAAGCCGTACTGTAGCAAGGAGGAGCCCCTTATACTAGTAAAGAAGATGACATCCATCAAGAGACAAATAACAGAAAGAAATCAAACATAACTTATATTTCCAAAAAAGAAATAAAGAGAGGAGAGGGAACTTTTTATTTACAATCTCCATCCGCTCCCCTATCAGCTCTCAAAAGTATCTCACTCTACAGTAATGTAATAAGGAAATCCTGAAACCTGACCAAAGGAAATGACAAATCTAATTACATCATTTAAGTTTTGATCAATTAAAATAGAAATGCAATTTTTAAAGTTTTAAATTTCATTGCAAGCAAAATTTCACTCCTCCCCACTGCTGGAAGACTCCGCGACTTGGCTATCATCGTCTTCCCCATCTGTTACAATCTCGAGTATCCCGTTACCCCCATCAAAATCCATTCCATTCATGGTGAAGTCTCCATCATTGTCGACACTGTCGTCTTCATCATTGCTCAGATCTTCAGCATCACTGTCCTCGTCAGCATCCAGGTCTCTTCCCAAGATTGGGTCCTCATCACAACCTGAGTCATCATCGTCATCATCATCATCTTCCTCACTCTCTGCATCGTCAGGATCAGAATCGGCATTGGTGGTTCGCCTCCGACCTATTTCGTAGAGCCTGGCAGAGGCAAACATCTCCTCATGGTCATCCATGCATACTAATCCAACAAAGGAGTCGGTCGATTCTGTGGCAAGGTCAAGAACACAACGATCAACAGGGACTGTGGCAATGTCAGAATAGTTGGCAGCATCGACAGTGCGAAATGCAGCAAAGAGCGGGTGCCTGACACGGCGTGTATGAACTGCTGACATTATGTCTTCGAGGTTCCTCCTCAAGATCGCATAGATTACATCCCCACAGGCATTAAATGTAATCACAGTCTGGTCCAAGGAAGGTACACTTCGGAGGAGCTTGAACTTTCGGAGATCCCAAACTTCTGAATTTATTATTACCTGTAGAGTATAATATTTGATTACTTATATATGATAATATCAAATATTAATTGAAGAAAGTAAGACCCTCCTTGTTAGCAATTTGGCACATGGGAAAAATATTGATATATATAAAGAGTTTCAAGTATTACACGGTTAGGTGCTAAAAAGTTTCTTATTTTCGATATCTTTAATGTTCTTTTCTATTCCACATTTGTGTACTGACACAAACTGGACAGGCGATTGCTAACATGGAGTAAGCCCACCAAGTAGAAGGTAAGCCAATGGAAGCAGTTCCCAGCAATTTTAATGCAGGTTTACTCCATAAACACGTCCACCACAAAATAACAGAAGGTTTTTTGTAGGAAAGTGCCATGGTGGAAGTACACATACCTCATTTCCACCAGGATGAAAGCCACCACCACCATAATCTGTAAACTGATCAAAACGACGAACAACAGCAGAACTCCGCCGATCCCATAAAACCCCATTCCACAGCAGCATCGTGTCTGAAGGGCTAAAATGTATAGGATACTGCATATGCCCCCTCCCCGGAGTAGAAGAACCAGTTGAGGTATCACAAAGTTTCAGCTCCAGACTGTGGGTTTGGATGTCATACAGAAGAACTTCATGTCGGGATGATTCTGTTGAAAGGGCTGCAAATGTGGTCCCTGAGGAGCTGAACCTTGCTGACTTGCATCCTTCAAATGAATGCATGGGCCCACCTGAGACTGAAGAAGCATCCCACAGACACACATCATGAGAGCCCGAAGAAAGCACAAGACAGGTCCCACCCGACAGCACAGATTGGACAAGTGTCACCGGTGACTGGTGGCTCATGTAAGTTTCCAGCATATTACCACTGTTTGAATCATAAATCTTGAGCTCACCAGAATGACTGCCAGTTGCAATCTGAGAGAAATCCCCAAGAAAAGTTAGGCATGTTATGAGAGCAGAGTCATCGCGGCAAGTACGCCATGGCCTGAATCTGCTGTAGACGAACTGACGATCCCTACGATTCGCATGCATACCACTATAACAGTTTCTGACCTCACGTTTGCTTAGCCTGGCTGTAACATTTGCAGGTGCATCAAGGCTGCATTTTGACTCGGGACATGCATGTGGATGTAAGAGAGAAAGGGGAGGTAAAGTGGTTATAGGAGCTGGGCACTGGCGGTGCTGGTGCTTCAGATACTGCACCACAAGAGAGTCTAAGGTTACTCGTTCTGGGTTGACAGGTTGCGGGTCAGCTGGATGACCACTGATGGTGCTATTGTACTGGCTTTCATCCAAAGTGTCAGAAAATATAGCACCAGGAGTTAATCGCCCAAACTGATCTCTCTGGCTAGAACTAGGTGTAACATCCACTGATAGATTGCTCTTACGGACAGTATTGGGTGTCGGACACACTGGAGACCAGAACCCATGATCACTCGTTGCCAATCGCTTCCCTGGTGATACAACACCAGTATCCTTGGACTCCAGCTTCCGTTTCATTGGCAATACTATTGGAGTCTTAAGTTGAGGTTCTATATCGGAATTACTCCCAAACATAGATAGTGATGGAGTTTCTGGTACTCCTGTTGAAGTAGATGATTTTTTCGAGGCTCCAGATATCTTGTTCACTGATGATGGATGAGAAGGATGGTTCCTTGACTGAGAGTTGAGATAGCACGAGATAGCCAGTGGTTTTTTCTTTGAAGAAGACCGAACAGAATCACACTTCCGGCAAGGATCCTCGCCCTGTGAAGTTACCTTTAATATATTTGAAAGAAACCCGCGAGGGGCACGACCAGAAGGCCATTGGAGTTGTGCTGATGGGGTTTCTTGAATAGAAGTTTGGTTTAGGAGAGAGGTCGGTGCTGTCAAGAATGGCAAAGGTGTCAACTGAGCCTCCTTTAGCAGTGAATCAGCAGTTGTAGTCAAGCCAGATGCCTGGAGGTGTTCATGTATAAGGAGCAACAGCTCCCTGAAAGTTGGCATGAAAGAGAAAATTAGAGTGAAGAGACAGGAGGACAATATTAGAAGAAAATGTCGTGCAAATAGTGATGTGGTTAATAACCTGGAATGGTAGGTAATAGGAGTCGCAGCAGCTATAGCTGCCCTTTCTATACGCCTCAAAGTAGGTGCAGCAGCATCTGTTGCTGCTAATGTACTTGCACGCCCAGAATTTGTCACGACCTACAATATCAATATGCATATCTAAAACATGAGCTTTTTTATAGTTCTAGAAATTGAAACTAATAGAAAATTGAGTGTTAATTGCATAAGCAATCCGTGACTGTGTGCCTCAGGAGAAGTCTAAGTAGTGCCCCAGTAGTGCATGTACTGGCATGCAAAAAAGTGGTGGATATGATCATCTAGGTGAGTGTGCTAAGGCTTTATTTAATAGAAATTGAGTCTTGTGGATGCTTACTGCAATTAACTCAATTGCCACTTGAGCAAGTTCAGCTTGCCATCTACCCTGCTCGCTTCCAGGTGTTTGACTCCCTGAATCCCGAATTAATTCTGACAGCTTTTTCCCCACCTAAAACAGCAAAGTTACAGATAAGAACAAGACCCAAAACTTGTTTTTATCAATTTCAACAGGTACCCATGATCACCAGAATCATAATGAAAGCATAGATTAGTGTCAGCAACAGGACAACTTTTAAAATGGTAAAAAGAGAAGGAAAAAAAAAACAGAAAAAGCAACAGAACATTCCTTTATGAAAATCAACTAGCAGTAACTCCATAGTTTTGAAAATGCAGATCATATTGTAACCCCAAACTTTAGATACGCATATCATAACGTATCGTCGTATATCGTAAGATACACAGATAAGTCAAATATATACACACAATAATAATAACTATACTGATAAGGAGGATTTGTATATAATGTAGCTACACTGGCGTACCTAAAAAGGTTTTATAATTTGGGCTATTGTCAAAGCTGAGAACATGGAAGCCCTTTTGAGTACGAATGATCATACTTTCTATAATAATACTCCAAAAATACTAAAATCATTAGTTGAAAACTTCCACTATAAGAGGTTTTTAAGCATGTCAGATGTTTGGGATATCACAGGTTGCTTTGTTTCAGGATCTCGCTGGACCCATTTGGAGAAGCAGATTCATAAAAAGTCAAATGAAGTAGCCGAGCTTTGGGTTGTGCCAAAAGCGTTAGAGCTAGCCACAATAATAATCTTCAACAAAACTTTTGGGATATCACAGGTTGCTTTGTTTCAGGATCTCGCTGGACCCATTTGGAGAAGCAGATTCATAAAAAGTCAAATGAAGTAGCCGAGCTTTGGGTTGTGCCAAAAGCGTTAGAGCTAGCCACAATAATAATCTTCAACAAAACTTTTGGGATATCACAGGTTGCTTTGTTTCAGGATCTCGCTGGACCCATTTGGAGAAGCAGATTCATAAAAAGTCAAATGAAGTAGCCGAGCTTTGGGTTGTGCCAAAAGCGTTAGAGCTAGCCACAATAATAATCTTCAACAAAACTTTTGGGATATCACAGGTTGCTTTGTTTCAGGATCTCGCTGGACCCATTTGGAGAAGCAGATTCATAAAAAGTCAAATGAAGTAGCCGAGCTTTGGGTTGTGCCAAAAGCGTTAGAGCTAGCCACAATAATAATCTTCAACAAAACTTTTGTGGAAAGCGACTATCATTCAACAGTCCAAATGGGATTTTTGGTAGAAGGTAACTCAGATACAGTCCACTTGTTGCAACTTGCAAGAACTGGGAGGAAGTGAGGGAGATTCTAGGGTGTGAAAACAGAGCCTTTGCACACAAATTTAGTTGAATTACTTTGTGGAACAAGATAGTTTTTGCAACAAAGGCAAAGGAAACTGCAGTCTCTAAAAGGAAATGAAAAAAAGGTTATTTGGAAACTCTTCCCTACATTTCGTAAATTTTGCTTTTGTTCTACTCAACTAAAATTTACTCATAAAGCAAGAAAGAAATATATAGATAAAAAAAATAACATAGAAGGTGAAATTTTTTAGATCTAAGTTGCCCACCTGAAGCTTTGTCAATATATGTGCAATTGTTTCATCTCTAGCTAAGCCAAGCAGGACCCGGCATACAAGAGCCCGGAGACAGTCAAGAGCAGCGGTAGGTGTGAGTATGCGAGCATGGAGAAGATGCAAAAGAACCTTTATACCATTGTTGGCACGAACAGCCTCCCTTGCTTGATGATATCCTTGTTCCAATTGTGCAGCAAGTCCAGCGCAACCTGCCCCTAGACCTAAAGATATTCTACGATCTCCAACTACTCCAGAAGTGGCAATAGGGGAAGTTATTTGTGAACTGCCTCGTTCATCCCCATTTCGCTCCCTGGATTCACTATTGACAGACAAAGAAACCAGTCGTTCTGAAATACTTCTTTCGGATTGCCTTTCTCTACTCTCCATAAAAGGACCATTTAAAGCCTGAACTGCAAGTGACTGCTGACCTTGTCCAAGAAAAGATGGTTTATTGCTGATCGAAGGCGGAGGGCAGACAAGGTTAACCAATACGTTCAATGCTGGCTGCATAACCTGCATAGATTAAAACAAATTGCATCTCAAAAATGAGCTAGCACTTACCACAAGGGTGCACGAAAATCAGAATGGCTCCACGAGATCACTTTCAGCAACCAAAACTACGAATAATTTCAAACGTAAGGTCTTTACCTCGGGATCTACATAGCCAGAACCATTTGTCGCATCCAAGAGAACTGCCATACCCACACGATTATTGCTTAATGTAGCATTCACAATTAATTTACGACTATATGGTACCAGCGTAACAATGTGAAGAACTCCCAATGCATATTGAGCCAA
This sequence comes from Macleaya cordata, assembly GCA_002174775.1. Taxonomy (NCBI): domain Eukaryota; kingdom Viridiplantae; phylum Streptophyta; class Magnoliopsida; order Ranunculales; family Papaveraceae; genus Macleaya; species Macleaya cordata. Next base: position 465,249 of record MVGT01004063.1, on the reverse strand, counting down.
GTCATGCAAATAGCGGTCAACAGGTGGGGCCTAAGAAATAACAAAAAGATCAAGAAAACTTTGACAAACACAAAAATTTTAAAAACAAAACAAAACAAAACAAAACAAAAAGTACATGAAAAAATAATAAGGAACCTGAGAATCATACTTGACACAATTCCAGCATTGTAATATGTCCATTAGAGCCTAAGAATCTGTCAACTGCAGGCCAACGAGATTTCACAAATGCAGGACCAAGCTTCCGATCCCGCTGTATCTGTAGAAATACCGCATCCATAGCCTCATTGCTGATATCAAGTGGCTTATAGGCAGGCCTAGCACTTGGAACATTCCGAGCCGCGGTTCGATGATATTTGTTTGGACGAAGGGAATCCACAAGCAAGAGAAGATTGGCTCTGAAATACTGCCGCAGTGCAACACATGTATGGAAAGCTACCTGCTTTTCTGATGCTGTCAGTACCTCTGCAGGTGATCGATCATTTCGAGGTGATCCCTGACTAGACAAGCCCAGGCCCCCAGAATTACCTCCTGATCTTACTGATGCAGCACCATGTAAAAGGTTTAGTGATTTCTGTAAACCATCCAGGGCATCGAAACAGTCAAGGATTGCTCTGAAGACAAATGCAGCAGAGAAAAATATAGCAGCATTTTTTCTAGCTTGATCTTGGGGGCACTCGAGAAGCTGAAGAGCTAACTCAACCACCTGGTGGACAACATCTGAAGGAAGAGCACACACGCGTTCCATTATCCCCTGCAAGAATATCCACAAAATGTAAATACTATAAATAGATATGAAGTGCACGATCCTAATATTGTGGTAAAGGAAATAAAAACAAGCCCCTGATAGCTTACTTGAAGAGAACCAATAGTAAATAAGCATGAAGAAAGTCCAAAGAGGGTATGAGCAACTCTTGGCACAGAAAGAAGTTTTTGTATGCCACCACGGTCAACGAATAGTGCAGCAAATTTCCGGTGTGCACCTAAAGCACAAATTAGCTTCAGCACATTAGGTAGAAGTAGCATCGTATTTGAAACCTCTCTATGTTTAGAACTTCGCTGCAGCAATGCAAGACAAACATCCACTCCCTTTTCATGCAAAACAGGCCCCAAAACTTCAACATATTCTCCTAGGATCTCAAGACATTGAATGCAGTATTTTTCTCTCAGGTTAGCAAGAGTCTCACTATCCAAGATGAGTACTTCGATTAAATCCACATCCGTTTCTGATTCTCTGGATCTTGAAGTCATCGTATCCTCATTAACATTACTGGAACTCCTGTTTCCATCAACAATAAGAACAGCCAATACATTGCAGACTATCAAGTCAAAGGATCTGCCTAGAGAAAGAGGGAAAAAAACTCAAAAGGACTTACTGTGCGTTCTCACATACCTTGAGACCTCTATTGCATTAGCAGCATCAACAACTGTACATGCAGCTCTGGATGCAGCAGAAACTGCAGCTTCTTCATCATTTGTATTTTCGAATGCCTATGTATATAGTCTACAAATAAGTCAACAGTAAAGTACCTCAAAGGAAAGAAAGAGTAGAAGGTCTAAAAAAAACGCTTACCTCTAAAGCAGAACTCTTCACGAGTTCTGCAGCAGCATCACCAGCTGCTTTGACAGCTTCTGCAGGTGCATTTGCTGTCGTGGCTTCAGCTTCAGCAGCTCTGGTTGCTTTTCTAACCAGGTGAGAGATATCCCTTGTACCAACTTTGTATACTTGAAAGCAATCATCGTTATCTTCTCCTACAGCAAAACTATCATCAGCATATGTCCTGCTTGAATGCTTCTTGGCATCCGGTGCACCTTTTGTACCTGCATTTCTTAATAGATTTTGATCCCTGATATTTCGTCCCTGTCCCAATTGTATTCCAGATCCTGGAGAGGTCAAAGCCCTTTCGTTCTCTACAACCCCTTCACTAGTCCTTCCATTTCCTCTATTTCTTACCCTTGCCCTGCGCCTTGAGTCGTCTCTTGCATTCTCATCTTCATCTAATTTTCGAGATTTCATTAACTCTCCGCCATCATCCCAGCACTCTTCTACATGCACTTGCCTATTATCAAAACCCCTTTCAACAGTTTGATCATCTAATAATCCCCCAGCATCTATTCTAGTATCATTTAAATGAGTGGCATCCAAGACTTGTCGGACCCTGCTCCTACTGTCTTCTCTACCTTTTATGCAAGTGACACCAGCCACATTCTTACCCTCTGTTAGATAGCTAGGATCTTTTTGACTTGCATTTGTCTCCCCAAGAACCTGAATACGAAGATAACGCATAAGCTTGGCTGGTAGTCCAGATGTCAGCACATCATCCACCACTTGACCACCTCTGAAAGCATCATTGGGAATGCAGAAATATTAGAAACAAAAAGAACTACTAACTGGGAGAACAGGAGATCCAGTTAAGATGCATACCCAGCTAACACTACAGCAAGAAGTCCTGTAGCATAGGTTCTCAGCATTTCGGAATCTGTGGGTTTATTTACTCCCAAATTACGCTTTCCATTACATTCACCCGCAGAAAATCTTGGACTGTCATCCACGACCCAGTTCTTTATGTTCTCCAAAACATCGTCTTCAAATACATGAGGGTACTGAATTCATTTGCATGTCATCCATTCAATTATAAGTCCACACATTTCAAGTTCATGTTTGGCTCAGATGGAACAAAATAAATAGAATAAGTGAGACATACTCACCGTCCAAGTCACGGAACAGCTGAGAAGTAGCCTTGCAGCTGCTGCTCGGACACTGGTTGAATATCTAGTTTCAGAAAGAAATCTAGAAGATATCAACTCAAAAAACTCATCATTCTCCTGAGAAAAAAAAAAAAAAAAGAGATCTTTATGAGCAGAAAAAGGTTGCTAAACTACCAACTGAATCACTCAAAATCATTCCAAATCTTATCAACAGATGTTGAGAATGGCATAAGCCACAGTTAAGTATATAACACAATTCAGAATCTTAGGGTCACGAGCATGTAAAGTAATTATACTGATCAGGAAAGATGGCAGGTAAGTCATTATGCTAAAATCAGTTACCCGGATTAAGTTCCCCAGTCTTCCAATATTATGAGAAGCCCTTCCATTATTGAGAGAGGAATGACCTTGCTCCTCCATGTATCTGAACAACAACAAAAAAAATACAAAAAGTTCAAACTATGCAATGAACGAATAATGAAATAAAAATGGTGTGCTGCGATTGGGACTGCAGGTATAACAGTAGAAACTTCAACTATTTCAAATTTATGTCATTATGTGCACCCTAAAACAGTAAAATGTGAAGTCTCGAAGGTAGAATTGAACTCAGTATTCACAATAAAAATATGATCAGTTACATTTCAAAATTGTACAATCCACTGCAAGAGAACCGTCCAAATTTGCCAGATTGGGAGGTCTCTTGCCCACAACTGAACCATTTCCCATCATGTACAGCACTTTTCCTCCTTAAATGACAACCCCCAAATTATTTAGTTATTTACTTATTTTTTAGTAGAAAGAGATAAATAAACCCATCTCTTCTTACCACATAGCGGTGCATGGACAATGGGATTTGGTGGTCTTAGATTGACCCCTTTGGTCCCACCCAGTCAGTGACCACATGTGAAAACCAGCCTTCGAAGGTGTCTTCCTACTGCAGCTTTTCAGTAAATATAATAGGTAATATGTATTATTTTATTTTTTTGAGAAAAGGTAATATGTTTTATAATATTATATTAGATGATCTACGGGCTAATTTTTTTTTTTCAAATTGATAACCTCACTATATAAATCATCCTTAAAGAAAATCATTTTGTTTTAAAGCTTCTAGTCCATCAAAAGTTGGTTGGAAATTCATCGTAAAATGGATGTCACAAAAAAGTGAAAAACTTAAACTTAAGATTTCAACTTGCTGATTTGAGGGAGTTAGAAAGTTTAGAAAATGCTGATTTTCGTGAGGATCTCCATGGTGAGGAGATCATCCTTGAAAAAAACAAATCAGACATTAGATCATCCTCCTCGATGTGGGTCATAGATTGGTCATTTGATCCATCCTCATAATATTAAGATATAGACATCAGTCCCAACATACTCTTCTACAAATTCTACAATCAGAAGAACACGTATTCCATACTTCATTGTAATAATGACCAAGATCGAAATGGTAAGGAATGGAACTGGAAGTTCTCAAAACATCTACGTAGGCAAAGAAATGTCACATCTTACTGATAACAAGAAATCGTTCCCGAGTTGTTATCTACATATCTACATAGGGAGGACCAGACAATGTGACAAAGCAAACAGTACACTAAACAAATGGAACCTGGTAAAATCTCTAGAGCCATGCAAACACGTGCATATCAATGTATTATATAATGACCCATATAATATGCAGCAGCCCTAATACAATTACTTCCATCTTAAGGGCCAAAAAAGTAAAGAACGTCTACAATAAAACTGAACAGGAACAATTTCCCTCAAATTCTATGACTGATGGCTAGCTAGTAGGACAACTGAAAAAAGAAAATCAAAATTCTTGATAAAACTAGGACTACCCATGCATAGAATAAAACTGAACAGGTGGGGGGTTTTTTTCATCAGCACAGAAAGATTATTCAGGGTTGCTGCTACCATTTGGGGAAGTGCGTTACATTGCATGGTAAGAATTTATAAGTTGTTTGTTTGTTTTTTGCTTTTCAAACGACATGCAAGAACTGAAAAGAAGAAGAAAAAAAAAAACCAATGCCATCAAATTCAGAAACCCACAAACCCCACGAAAGCCAAAATAAGCCCAAAAACAAACACACATTGAATTTGAATTTTGTACCCCAAAAATAGCTCAGAAATAATGATGATTATAAACTAGAGGAAGAAAAAAGCATAAAAGACATTCTTGTTGTGCTTTTGATTATCAAAACAAGAAGACCCTAGACCAATCAAAACCTAATTCCCTAAAATCATTGTAAATGAGAAAGAAATCCCATTTCTTTCTTGAAACCTAGAGAGAGAGAGAGAGAGAGAGAGAGAGAGAGAGAGAGAGAGAGAGAGAGAGAGAGAGAGAGCAGGAAACCTGGCTTCTTGTTTCTCGAGCATTGCAGCTAGGATATGGAGGGTATTGGGGTTAGGGTTTGTCCGAGAAGCTATAATTAGTTCTTGAGTCTTTCTTAGCAAGTTTTCATCTTCAACGCTCTCGTTCTTTGGTTCTTCTTCTGGTTCTGCATGTGCTTGAGTATCCATTGCCACCTCCATATGATAAATCAATTGCAGAAGAAAAAGGAAAGGAAAATTCTTCTGGTTCTACCTCTGTTGTTGTTGTTGTTGTTGTTGTTGTTATTATTTTATTATTGTTAGGTTATTCTTTGTGATTTTGAGAGCAGAGGATGTGAGAATTTGATTGTTGAGGAATGGCGAGAGACGAAACCTCTTCTCCTCTCTCTCTCTCCTCCGTCTCTATGGTGGGTGGCACCAAAATGTGTTACTAGAAACCTCGGCCGATTTTAATTTTGGGGAATCAATATAATACTGGGAAACTTTACTTCCACCCAATTTGTTCTTATTAACCAATAATACCTTTTGGACCTACTATTTTACAAAAATGGTGCTTGCCGCTTATGTGACAGAGTAGGACCCACTCTTTTTCCCTCCAAAAAGTGTTTTGAGTGGGATTTTCAACTTACATGGCAGTGGGACCTACCCTGCCACATAAGCATCGAGGAACCACTTTTGTAAAGTGGTCGATCCAAATAGCATTGTTGCTTATTAACATCCCAATTATTCATACATTTAATTTACACCACCGTATAAGGGCTATACATGGAGATGATCCAAAAGATGGTATTTTTGTGAAGATTATTTTTTCACTATTTAGATCATCCACATAGAAAATTACATTGTTCTAAAATTTGTCTACTATTTTGATCATCCACCCATCAAATCGAAAATTTTACCCCTAAAAAATAAGTGTTGCCCAATGATTTTTTTAAAAAATTACTATTTTTGATTGAAGAGTAGCATCTCCAATGCAATAGTCTATGTGGTAAAATGTGGATGGCATGTTAAGAAAACTTTCATCGAGATAATGAAGAAGTACATCAAAACGAGGTCCCCCTACCAAATACCCTTAGAAGGGACAAAGGATTTTTTAGTGATCCATTGAAAGGATGGAGACAGATGTCATGCTAATACATTGGGGAATGAGATTGCACCAATCCTCGCAGAACCCCATCTTCTCATGGTGGCAATGAGAAAGGACTATTCCACGCGGTCAAAAACTTTTGATATGTCAATTTTAAGTCCCATGAGACCATATGACAATGTTATTATAGATATGTCTACTCTGGATAAAAGCTGATTGGAATGGCGAGATTAATTAATAGAGCAAAGTTTTCAGGCGATTTGCCAAAATTTTTGAGATTATCTTATAAGTTGTATTGCACAGGCTGATCAACCTAAAATTCGTTGCCTGGTTTACGCCTATTTGAGAAGATTAGTCCTGAAGAAATTTTGAACCATTTCCACTATAAAAGCTCTCTTTTAATCAGGGACGGATGCAAATAGGGGCAAGGAGGGGCAACTGCCCCTTCTCATTATTTTAATTTTATCTCAACACATGAGGACTCCAAAATAATTTGGTTGAAAATTTAATAACTATTGGAGCCCACCTTGCTTTTTCTCTCTCTCAAAGACCCAAATAAGTAAATAACTAAAACAAGAAAGGAAAATGCTAAAACGTACGCACATTTTGGGGGATTCTCTTCCCCCAAACCCATCGTAAGGCTATTATCCCCTCGTGATTTGAATCACATCCTCGAGTTCCGTCTTCCCCAAACTTCAAGACATGGACCACTGTCCACCTCAGAGAGGGATATAAATTCTCCCAAAAGTGCGTACGTTGTAGCACTACTCAACAAGAAAAACCACTTTCGATTAATAAGCAAGCACACAAGCAGTGCTCCAACGAGAGAGTAGATTCTTTATCCCCATTTGAATGTGCCCACGTTTATTTTGGCTTGTGGGGCTGCATAGAGGCGGACTAACGGCTGATTTTTTGTAAGATTGTTCTATTTGCCCTATAGATCATTCTTAAAAAAACTAATTTATTGTAAGACATATAATTCTATCAAAAGTTGATTGAAAAATAAACCGTTCATTATCATCGTTTTTTTTCTGATCAACATCTCATGGGGCTAAAAGTTTTAGAAATGATTGATTTTTTTGCGAGAGTTGTCCATATAGCAAAGATAATGTTCTTGCAAAATAATTAGTCGTTGGTTCGAATCAAATCAACGTGGGCACATGAAGGGCACGTACAAATTGGGAAAGAGGATCTGCTCTCCTCCAATGCTGTTCCCTCTTTGCTCTCTCTCAAATACTTCTGAATCCACCTGCCGATATTTGGGGAAGCTATCGAAGCAAAGCCTTGATCAACCCAAACTGAAATTTCAGGCTTTCCACCGTTACCCAATGCAATTAAGATCTATGTTTTGGAATTCTATGATTTAGTGTTTAGTTCGTTTGGTTTGTGAATCGAATTTTTGTCAATAAAGTTTTAGATTTGTTTCTTGAACTTTTGATTTTTGTGAATAGCCACTTTGCCTCTCCTAATAAAAATTCTTGGATCCACTGCAAGCGATATGGGATTATTTCAAACCACTTAGAGTCCTCCGAACCCAACACATAACAAAATTAATAGACTGACATAGAACTCATATTGACCAAATTATACACAACGTTAAGATATGTGATCTTAAATGACTAAGACCATCCACAGTCGTGTTGTCTATTTTGATTGTGTAAAAATTAAAAACTGTAGAAATACACAACCCTATTCGCACTGCATCTTTGTCCAAAATTGTCTAAAATTTGTGAAAAGAATAAAAAAGAAAAAAAATATACATGTGGGGCGGTCTTTGAGATAGCGCCCAACATCAGGCGGTCTTTGAGATAGCGCCCAAAAAAGGTAACATTTTTTTAAAAAAAATAATGAAAAAAAAAATTGATTTTAGTAAGATTAAAAAAAAAAAAAAAATATTAGCCTGGTACCAGGCGGACTCTCAGAGTTAGCCTGGAACCAGGCGGACTCTGAGAGTGTGCCTGGCGACCAGGCGGACTCTGAGAGTGTGCCTGGCGACCAGGCTAACTCTGAGAGTGTGCCTGGCGACCAGGCTAACTCTCAGAGTGTGCCTGGCGACCAGGCACACTCTCAGAGTCCGCCCATCTAATTTTCTATATATTTTTAGATGTTGTCTATTTTTACACAATTCTCTCTCCTGCTAGTCCAAATTTACATTTTTAGACAATCCATAGCGAATTACTTTTTAGACAATTCCGCTAAATTTAGCTAGCATTGTGGATGCTCTAATGATTACTTTTGCTGAGTACAAATGATCAAAATAGATTGTTGAACTTAACACCATTGACAAAAAGAAAGATACCTACCATCAACCGCGTGTCTCGTACACTTCTTCATAATTTATCAAATATTATACATGGCACTCCTCTCATGACTTAGGAAGTTTTAAGTTCAAATCTTTTTAGTTGTAATTTGCTATAATTTGACCCATGTAATATACTGGAGCCCTTTATTCGTTAGTGGTGGCGACCTTTGTATGCTTGTAGATATTAATAGCTTTTCTTTGTTCGTGTTGGTGACTCCTTTCTATTATTTTACTGGTGTCTCTGTGCTTCTCACACACCTATTACTAGCAGTCAACAAAGTATCTTCACCTTGTCATTGTAATTTGGGCAATAGTCCCTTCATAAAACAAACAAACATGAAAAATAAAAGACTAAGACTTTTTCTTTTTTGTTTCTTTTTATTTGAAGGTCCACTATACACGTGATCACTAATCACAATAGAGATTGAATTTTTACTCTTAATTTATTTTCAGATGTCATTCTTAATCCTGTATTAGAGTACTTAATTATTAAGAAAATCATGATAATTACTAATATCATGATTTATTTCAAGGGCTAAATCCTAAAATGCGTTTCAAGTAGGGGTTTTTGACTAATTTTTCCTTATTTCAATTCTCATTTATTTTTTCTCTAAGCTCGTACTTAAGTTATATACAAGAGAGGGGTGTTATAAATCCCCATATTATTCAACCCCATGGAAGCCCCATATTTTTTGGGGTCCATATAGAAATGATCCAGAAGTTAATTTATGAGTGTACTTTTGTCACCATGTAGATCATCATAATCAGAAATTAATCTATTCTAAAACTACTAACTCCATCAAAATTATATCGAGCATCAACGGTAAAAAAAAAACTATGCAAAAATTTGTTAGATGTGATTTGAAGGAGTTAGAAGTTTTAGAACAAACCTATTTTTGAATATGACATTCTTACATGGGTCAAATTATAGCAAATTGTAATTTGCTATAATTTGTTAGATGTGGGCCTTCGATGTGGTTGAATAAGGCGCGGATTTCTTTTCTTTTTTTTGATAGAAAAGGCGGGGCTTAATAACCCCTCTCTATATATAATATACTATTAATTGTCGGATAAAGAAAAAAAACTCAAGAAAAAGAATAATTTTATTTAAAATTTCTTTTTCAATATTTACTTTTTATAGAAGAATCAGGTAGATAACCCAATAAAGTAGCATAGGAGTTGGGCTAGCTTGAATGAATCTTGCATATATTTTTAGGAAGTGCATTTTAGAATAATTTGAAATGGTGTGGGATTATCAGGAAGATGGTAGAATCAAGATATTTCTCCATAGGATTCTTAAGGAACTCTCCTTTTAACTATATATATATTAGATTGGTATTGTATGCACATAATCCTAGCTATCCATTGTAACCCTTCAGCCTTTAATACAAGTATCTTATTCATTTGTAGCAATCTTCAAGTTGTAAGCAATAAGAGTTCTCAAGTTTTATTACTCTCTTTTGTGTTCTTGTGTCTATTTATGGTTGAAAGATGGTTGAAAGATGGCGTATTGGCGAATTTTCATGATTACTCTCTCTTGTGTGATTTTTCATTCTTTCATTCGTTAACAAATTTTTCATTCTTTTCAAGATATTAGTTAAAGCAATACCTGTAATTAACTGATAGTAACTTTTATATATTTTTTTCAGTCCAATGTCTTAACTTTTTCAGTAGTTTTTATTATTATTTTAAGTTTCATGAAGAGCATAAAAATTCAGTTGTTTACCTTATTAAAAAAAATGATTTATTTTTAGATCGCTACGGTTGATGTTGGATAAGCTTGAGACGTTGGAGAAAACTTTAAAAAATAAGTAAGTTAAAAAATAAATTTCATGTAATATCTCTCCTTAGTTGACTTTCTTAATCTAATAACTTATTTCTTACTTTATTTACTTATAAGAAATTTAAATCTAATAACTTATTTCTTACTTAACACCACTTTATAGGGTTCATGTGGAGATGGTTTAAGGTCTAGTTTTTCCTTTGAGTATAATCTAGGTGACGAGGAGGTCATCTCTATCAAAAATTAGCCACTAGATCATCTCTATGTAGCTGGGTCCTACAAATGGGGTGTAAGCTTAGCCCAAAATAAGTTTGGTGCTAAAACAAAAAGTCGTGCACAAAAAAATCCATATTATGTATATAACAACTTAAGAATTTGGGGACCCATTTTGTTAGGCTTTTCATACCACAAATGGAACCAAAGTGGCTTACAAATATTGATTCTCTTCTTTCACTCTTCTACTAATACTTTTATGTATAAAAAATTAAATATTGAAGAATGGGAACCAAACTACCTTATAACCAGTAAGAAACGACATTCAATTATTCATGTTCCTCTATTAAATTATATTGTTCTTAATTTCTTTTCTTTTTTCTTTCTGAACCCTCATTCATTAATCTATGAATTTTTTTTCTAGATGAGAATGTTAGTCAAGACCTCTGGTGCAATCTTGGAGCTGATGCACATTCCCTTTACCGAAGCATTCTCTCTTCCGCCTCTCTACAAAACAGAAAAATAATCATTTGCAACACTATCTTCTCTCTTAACTCTCTTGTTTGTTTCTATTTAGCCATTCTCTCTGTGATCCAAACTGAAATGATGGCAAATGTTGGGCTCCATGGATATTTGGCAAAGAATAACAAGAAAGTATTGATCATAATGTTGTAGTTTATTGTGTGGTTCAAGTACATACAATAAACTACGATAACCAGAAATTAGATGGGGTTTGATGAATTGTATAATTAATTTGCTTGGAAATGAATTTAGAGAAAGAAAAAAAAACCTTTGGACTATGTTTATGTTTATGATGTCAGATTTAGTGGTGGACCAAGTGGATTGAAGGAAACTAAGAGGAAATCCGTCAGGACCTCGGGACTTCCAAGCAGCCATTTGAAAAAGATTATCGTGAATTTTAGCTTCATCGGGAATTTTAAGAAAGGAAAAGTTATCTTCAGCAGTAATAATAGAAGAAGTTGCGTGAGAAGTAGAATTAATACTCTTGAAATGATTGATTAGGAGGGATTCAATCTGAGATTTTTCTTCAAGCCAACACCCATATATAAGGAAAATGATTTTAGAACCGGACTCATAATGTGTCTTGTTAGACAGATTGAGGTGGTACCCCGCATCCACTATCTTTTGTGTATGCATGGGGCCCACACCTACACAAAGGATGGTGGATGATGGACGCCACCTTAATCTGTCTGGCTGTACAGATGTAAGGATCGGTCCCAATAGTAGTGTTGCATGTATAATATTATGTATAATATTGTCTTTCAAAGTGCGGATGTAGTTAGATTTTTGTCTGATTTTTGTCATATTATGGAAGTATTTGGTATTCTTGTCAAAATGATTGATATAAGGAGCTTGATATTTATGTTATTTCCTAAAAGACGTTAATATAAAGGTTTTTAGTTTGTTGGATGATAGTTTCTGATTGGGGAATGGAAGAGAGAAATATTTAGTACCAATATTACAAAAACAATTAGAGTTATAAATAACCTTAAGATCAATTTCACTTTGTTTGATTTTAGAAATTAACCAATTGAAAACTAGCGGAACCCTAAACAGATTTACACCAAGACAATTAAATAGTTTCAAAGAAAGATGGGCCAAATAACCAACAATGAAAAAATTTAAATGGTTTGGGATATATAGAAGTGAATTTGGGGGGTGAGTGTCCAAGAGGATTGGGCAGTGGTCAGAGCTAACGTGAGTAAGGTGAAGAAGATGAGTTTGAGGGAAATGAGTGATCTAGTCTTGATTGACAAAATCCCTATATATATCAAGACGTTCTTGAATATAAACAAACTTCATTTGCTTTGCCTAGCAAAAAAAAAAAGAAAAGACGTTGGTTCTTGAATATTAGCCAAATGTGATCGATGATTAGTCCAAGTAAAAAGAGAACCAGAGTAATTGATGTCATGAATTAAGCTCATAGATTCAATATGAGACTTGATAAAGCCAAAATCACTAGAATATCCTAAATAACCCTCTAATTTTTCATCTGGATTAAGAATGAAATTGGAGTCACCAATTAAGAGCCAGGGTTGAGACTGAGAGGTGTGGGAGGACATTTTTGAAAGATAATTCCATTGATTACGTCCACCTTGAGAGGTCATGAGGGCGCCATAAATATAAGTAGGATATGATTAAGAGTTATTTTCATAAGGAAATGAAACATATTATTAGAACAATGCATGAATTCAACTTGAGAGTCAAGAGACCAGGCAAGTGGGCCCAGACCCCCTGATCTACCCAGAGGAGGTAAAGTTTTCAACTATCAAAATTGAGGATGGGAGCAACTGAGCAACCCTATTGACAGTGGAGCACTGAGATTTAGCCTCAGATAAGAACAAAATATAGGATTTATGCTTGAGGCCAAAAAAAAAAAAAAAAAAAAAAAAAAAAAAAAAAAAAAAAAAAAAAAAAAAAAAAAAAAAATCAGCAAATTCAATCCACTGGCAAAAGACTCACCTCAAAATTCTTCAAATCTTCGAATATACATCCGAATCTAAATAAAAATAGGATCAAAAAGTAGATTTGGTCACTAGGAACACGAATCATAATTTCAGCAGTTGAAATCAAGTAGGTCTAACTGTTTTCAGCAGTTGCTGCCTTGCTGGTGGGAAGAATCAGGGTACTGAAAATGCTAGGAGCACTAAAACTTAGTCTCAACCCGCATTCCAATTGATGTGACAGCTAAAATGAAGATATCATATTGAAGTCTTTATTATTTTTATCAATTTTCCTTTTCAGCTACCACATCATCTCGGAATGCATTTTGAAACCAAATATAAGTACCCCTAAAATTACTTATTGTGGTACGCCCCGCTGTTAAATACACCGAGTGAAAGAAGTGAGCATTATATGTAGACCGCATGATCAAGAAGATAAAGGAGGGATTTGAAAGTAGTATTTACATTACTTTTTTTCACATGTTAATTGTGAGAGAGAACATATAAATCCAACAACTCCTTCCACTTATCTTTCCGAGGGTCTATATGTAATGACCCAAAATAATTTAGCTAACCAGTCATTGTCATTTCGAGTCAATTAGAGTCTAATCCAACGATTTGACCGTAAAACCAATTAATTATTAAAATAATTAAGCTTAGTGTTTAAATAATTAAACTTGAAATTAAATAAATGAGTTTTCGATCGGAGGGTAATTTGAAGAATCGAACCGTACAATTGGGTAGATCTCGAAAAGTCATCGAATTTCGACTACTTATGCGTAAAAATCGGACACCGAATGATCCCAAATCAAGGCCCGGAACACGATTTGGATTGGTACCGAAGGTACCCGCGATTTTGACTTTGATTTTGACCAATCTTTTTAGATATATACAATATATACGTGTATATAATGTATTAAAAAGTTTTCTTGTAAACTTATCCTTTATAAACAGATTTTTACATGTGTGTATACACATAATTTATGTGTATGTTTATATACCAAAATTTTTCTTTAAAACTTATCCTTTTAGTTAATTAAAAAAAAAAATTTCTTCTTATCTTCCACCGTTTGAAACAGTAGAATTAGGAAGAGAATTAGAAAAGTAAAGAAAGAAGACAGAAAAGGACGGAGGGAAGGAGAGGAGGAGAGAGAGAGAAAGGAAGGAGAGAAGGAGAAAGAGAGAGAAAGAGAAGGAGAGAGAGAAGGAGAGAGAGAGAGAAGGAGAGAAAGAGAGAGAAGAAGAATTTGTTGACGATGGTCCGACGGTTGGAAATCGTAGGCACCATTTAATTTGTGGATCGAGGTATAATTTGAAACCCTAGCTCCGTATTTAATTTTAATTAGGTATTTTATGTTGTTAATCTTAGTTTT
>MVGT01004063.1:436337-448759 GCA_002174775.1 Macleaya cordata | reverse complement strand
ACAGGTTTCAGACCCTGAAAATACAGGGGAAACTCTGGCGAAAATTTCTTTGAGCCCAGCCATATTTAGAGGTGATTAAAGTTCTGACGAACTAGATTAGCTTAACTCTGATGTAGGTTCATAAAACCTAGTTTAGGTTTATTTAGTACTCATTAGTCACCTCATGTAATAAGCTTAACGCCTCGAGATGCGACTCAGTTTCTTAGAGATTTTGAGTTTCGAGATTGGGGCGTTACACTATACCTACCATGCATTTCTTACACCCCACCTATTTGCATGGGGTACCAAGACTAAAATCAGAAACTTCGCATGCAATTAAAACATGAAGTTAGTTTAGAAAACGAATGAAGCATGTCCTAAAAATCCATGTTTAAATTAAAAATATACATACCAACAATCCTAAACTTACTGGTGAGGTGGTTGTGGTGAGGGGTGGAAAGAGAAGGCAAATCTAGTAGGATTTTTCAAGGGGTGATGCTAAAGCTACAGAAACTACTGCAGCAAGGTGCATTTATGGTAATGTTAGAGCTACAACAAATCCAATAACGTGTAGTTTTTTATCACTTAAAAATGGGCACAAATGACAAGGATGTATGGAATTTACACATCCACCGTCAAATTCACCTTGCTGTAGAAATTATTGTAGTTCGAAATACTGTACTCTAAAATCTACAAAATGGACAAATCCACTAAAGTCATAGATTTTAAAGTCCACATGAACTCACGTTGGTGTTTAGTGGACTCCTAAAATCCATAACTACTAACATGGGGCATCAGCTGTCGCATCCATTGTTCTGATTTGGACACCATATAAAACAAGAAGTTGCATCAAAGATACATGAGCAAAATTTGAAGAATTCATATTTTGTCCAAATTTGAAAAACGTCTCTCAATTAGAAGAACCAAAATAAAGACACAGAAACCATTGAAAACACGACCGGGCCGGGCCAACCGGCACTGCCTCTCCCTCTGCCTCTCCTCTCCTCAAAAGTTCAAAGTAGGTAAGTCATTGGGAACACTCTTTTAAGTCTTTTGATGCTATTTTTTAAGATGCATATATTAACAACAAATAGAACACTCTTTAACTACCACCACCTCTACCATCACTAAGACCACCACCATCACCATCACCTCTACTACCACCACAACCAACCACCACCACTATCACTATCACTATCACTGCCACCATCAACAGCATTGCAGTAGTGGCCACCAGCACCACCATAAAATGAAAAACATCACATTACAAACACATGTATATCGTTTACGTGAGGAAGTACCAAACAAATGTATCGCAGATAACCACACACTAAATATGTGGGTATCTACTATGCCTGCACATTTACATGGGTACATAATAAAACACACGTTCCAAAAACACCCTAGGATAGAAATCCCCAAACGGACATCAATTTCTAAAATTCTTTAATTGCCAATGTGATAACACGTCTCTTTATACTTATCAAAAAAATAACAGGTCTCTTTGTTGTGAGTTCTGTATGACAAGTGTGGATTATGTGTCCCAATTTATAAAATGAGGGTTATTGCTGTCGCAGTTTGACAAGGGCACATCATCAAGTAATCTAATTTGGCTGAAATGATGAATCCCCTTGCAACCCAGAAGGAACCTTACTTTGATTTAATTATGGTTACATTCAATCTCTAAGGAACAAAACACACAAAAAGCCAGCATGATTGAATCTTCATTCTATCCGAGGTTTTTCTTTTCCTGAAGACAGTGTGTTACATATACAGCAACATAACAAAAATCAAAACCTAACATTTGGAACTTTTGATTTTTATACAGTATTAAGATGAAATAAGATCAAAGATTCTAAAATACATAAAGTGTCAGGAGCAAGTTCAGTTCAATATTTCTATAATTATGGCGACCACAATTCATACATCTCATGCAACTGACTTAAATCTGTCAATTTCAAAGCCATACCATATAGTTCCCTGAGTTTCGCAACGTCACCAGAACTGTTGTTGATGGGAGTTGCCTGAGGAGCAACAGAGGATTTGTTTGTACTCGCAGAGAGAGCCATTTGCAACATCTTCTTCAGTAATGCTTGTAATTGACCTCTGAACTTAATATAAACCTCAGACTGTCCGTTGATTGAAGAATCTACATTTGCTCCTCCGGATACATGGCGACCTTCGAATAGACGAGAAAGAGCCGACTCCATCATCTGGAACAAAAAAAGAAAAATATTTAGATGTTTATTTTACAGGAATCTGAGAAGAAGAAATTAAAAGTTGTAAACTCAAACCCCCTAATATTATCTCTATGCAACTTTACCAACAACGTCAACAATCAATGTCTCACATACAGCTCTTGTTATAACTTGATTTTATGTGTCAGCTATACTCTCATAGTGTCAAAATTTACTAAGAGAAGATATAGTCACTTTTTTGCAGAACTTCCAAAATAACATCTATGAAAAGTTTTCATAAGCAAAATGTACAATAAGAATCATAAATTCTTTTTCTAACATAGTTTAATGTATATTTAACACTATGTTGTCAAAGGCGTCGCCTAGGCGAGGCGAATTAGAGGGTATCGCATCGCATATCCCATTCTTCCTCAGGTGCACGCTTTCTTCGCCTAGGCGACCGCCTTGGGTCGCCCAGGGGTCCAAGGAGGCGGTCGGCCAAATCCAAGGGGTGGTACCCCACATCCCTTGGGTTGTTTTTTTTTTTGTTTTGGGTGGGATGAGTTTAAGGAAAGGGATTGGGATCGATAGAAAAGAGAAATCGATGTTAGAAGATGGGGAAAAAAGAGGAAGGGAAGCTAGGATTTCTTCTTCTTCCTCTTCCTTTTCTTTTCTTCCTACTGCTGCTTCATCTTCTTCCTCTCGTCTCTGCTGGCTGGCCGGAGGTACAACTAGCCGGAGTTGCAGCAGTAAATCACTAAATAATGGGATTTTTTAGCTTGTGTGCTCCATTGCTCACTTAATCCATCTTGTTTAACATGTTTTATTGTTATTTATGCATATATAAATCATCAATCACTAAATAAAAGATGTAGGAAAAATCAGGGAAATTTTTAGGGAGGCTTGTTCCCGGGCGACGCCTAGGTGTGCCTAGGTAGATTTAACATTTAAAATACTCTCTTTAAATAACTCATCTCTAGAATAGTATTATTTAACATCAAATAACTGTACGAGTAAACAAATAACAAGTACTCTCACTTCCTCAAACTTTCCACATTTTGCAACCAGTTTTACAACAGAAAAAAAAAATATTTACTATGTACATCACAAATCACGTTTTAGACTTAACATGCAGGCACATGTGCTGCCCACTAGACACTTACATTTAACTTGGTGACTTGTATGTGCCCAGAAAGGAGAAAGAAGATGCAAGAATGAGGTCTACTGAAACTCTCTTTGGTTTAGAACTTATGGAAAAAAAGGGGGTTTCCACTAGATAGATTTCGTTCGCTCACAAAAGTGAGCTCAGTAAAACCCCAACTTTCAAAGCCTATCAACTTTATGGAAACTGAATACTTCATTTATGAAGTGGAAGTTCTTTTCAAAAGTGAAAGAAGATGAATACAACGAGTCAAAAGAGGCCCCGGCCCCCAAAAGCCTTCCCAGCTTATTCCTTGCTCCTATCCAATGTTAAGCTCAATAACTCTTCGCAAATGAGAACTTAAACTTTAAACTCCATCAGATTCTTTAGAAACTGCAAGTGTGCAATGGAGGTAACAAGTTTGAAAGTTTGGGACTGGGAGATGGGGGATAACCGCCACAATTTTTATCTTTTATAGCTTTATTTTATTTTTTTGATAAGCTTTGGATATCTGGTTTCCAATGCTAAAACAAGTAAATGAAGGTCATCTAGAAGAAAATGGCTTCACTTAAACTCTTACTACCTAGAAATGATACTTCAAAAGCATGTCTCACACTGATTCAAACACAGCAAACATGTCTCTAATACCCAAGTCCGCAACTTATTGCAAAAGAGGAAAAGGAAAGACAATTGGAGAAATTTTACATTTCCATGATCAAATATGTTAAGAATATTATATTTCTTTTACTAATAACCATGTCTAAAATTTAATAGAGATCAAATGTGGCTTTTACCAAGCCCAAAAAACAAGAACCACACATAGAGCTTAAAGTGCACTGTACCCGAGATCCCCACAGGAGGTCAGGCTCCTTAGGTTTATCATTTATGCAATTTGACTGGAAAATGAGGAGTAGTCACTTTGAAACTTAAAACAGTTATATTACCTAATATCTATGTATGGTGTGTCCTTCAGGTATTTCAAGGTCCCTCTAGTGTAGCCCAACACACATGTACATGTTCCAGTTATAGTATATATGCAATTCCAACTTGAAAACTACTATCACATCTCAGTTTCAGAGTTTCTAATACAGTATGATTGGTACTCCAAAATAAGCTAATGTAAGTTGGTTTTATTTGTCTTGCCTGAATTTTTTCAGATGGACTTTCAGCTAGGACCTACTTTATACCTCAGGAAACTAGATTCTATTCTTAAACTTACTTTTTACAGCTAAATCTGCCAAAAACAACTGCCATGTGATAGGCAGCTGCCTCATATCAACACGCTAAGTTCTTCAAATTTCATTCCTTAGTACCTAAATTGCCTAATAATAGTAATACTACCAATAAAGCCCAAAAAAAAAGGAGTTTTTTTCCGTTAAATATTTTGTGAACATGCACAGAGACATACATCCTCACATGCAGTGTCGTCACTCGTCAAAGTATTGGATAGTCCAACCATTTGTGAGAGGATTACTGGTATCACCTTCATCATACCAAAAAGAACACTAAAGCTGGCATGCAATTTTGCAAACCACCTTTGAGCCGAAGACTCATCAATCTCCTACCAATCTTATAAGATGCAAGAACATGTCTCCACAAGAAAAATAGCTAAAAAGAATTAAATTGTGAATTCAATTCATGCTGCAAACTCCGAATAAGCATGGATGAAGTATGATGATGATAAAAGATGCAAGCACATGAGGATTGCTTGATTTTGAGGATGGATGGGAGGGTACCTACTGGAAGACAGCATAATTGTTGAGAAGCAACAAACTGCCCCACAAGGTGGTACAAGAGGCCGGAGTAATTCAATTGAAATGTCAAAAATAGACAGTATAGCTACTAAAATGGGCAAAGCATGTTCAAATTAGCTTGCTTAGCCAGGACCTGATGAGACTCAGCACCAGAATGGATATTATAATCAGGGCAGTCCGACAAGGAGAGCTACCCAAAATATCAAATTGGTAGCTTACTGGATTGAAGGAATACCTTGTTCTCCAAACCTTGTCTACCCATTCACAAGCCACACCATTGCAAGAAATGTAGAAGAAAGTGCTCCACAAAGCAGATATCCACATGGATAAATAAATGCTACCCTTGAACGGTGTATGAGTAAATGCATTGGTATGCAGGTGCAGTTCAACTCATTAATCTTCACCCTAGGCCAATAGTGATTCATGTCAAGGTTGACTAAGCATTCATGAATACAAAATTGCGGGAGGATAATTACTGCACGTAGCCTTGACATACAGGTACAAGCACGGATTTTAGATCAAAAGATTATTAGGAAAACAAATCACAGCATTTCAGCAAAAATAATCACTAGTTAGAGATGAAATATTTCCGACTAGACAGGTATTAAATTGCAAGGTAAGAAATTCCAATGCATCAAACAGAGAAGCTCATCTATGATCATCAACCGCTACTGTGTTAGTGAAAAAACAAGTTCAGAGCACATACTGCATTTGAGTGAAAAGACTCAGAGAGTTTCCATGGAAGTGCCGATCTTTCAATGAGAACTGTCAGGTACATGACAGAATGTGTCTTTGGGCCATAAAAATTTATAGATTTCTGCCAGCTCCTCTCAGCCAAGGAAGCATATTGTTTGACCTTATGCAGAATGCTGCTTTCACTTCTTGGAAGTTTAATTTGATGCAAAAACCTCAAACAGCAATCCCTGTGGTAGCAAGCAAGCTGAAAATAAGCATATGCAGCCTCCTGTTTGCGAAGTTCACCCAGTGATTCATACATGCACAAAGCCTCCCTAATAGCATCATTGGCTGAAATCTCATGCTTTCTCATTTCTTTCCTAGTTCTCTTATCACAAGGATTAACATGACCTATCGTTAAATCTTCCATGGCTCCATTTTCATAAACCTCTGCAGAAATATCTTCTCTTGCCAATAGCATGCCAAGTCTGAGATATGTATTAGCAAATTGGGTATAAACTTCACTCCTCAAGCTGCTTGATAACGTAACCAAACCTGCACCTTCCCCTACAATGTCCAACTCTAACCTGGCTGCACCATAATATCTTAATGCTTCACTATATTCCAGTTTTGCAGTCTCCAGTGCTTGCTTATATGCATTCTGCAAGAGTGCATGTGCTTTGAGATTTTCCATCTTGAATACCATTTCTTCAGCCAATGCTCTTCTTCCATGACCCAAATTACAGTTAATCAATATTATATTAGTATGGTCAGAAACTTCTTTAAATGCTTTTATAGCATCTACAAATGCAAGTTCAGCTTTGCCTAGTTCCTTCCTGTCGAGCCTATTTCTCCCCAACTCATTACAAGCCCATCCTTGCTTTTTTAATATAGACTGCAGTTCGGCAGAACCAGTAGGAAGTCCAGCTAATGCTTTCCTAGCTGCATCATAACAGCTTATGGAAACTGAAAGATTGTATTCTGCATCTCCATCAATAGGACCCTCAAGGAATTCAAAAATTCCACCACTTCTCCCCCTAGCCTTAGGTGCTTCTCTAGCACTAGATGCGACCACACACCCCATACCGTCCACTCTAGAATTAGAAGCCAAACTGGTCGCTCCCAGCTTATCTTTGGTTGTATTAGAATCTTGAATATCGGTGTCTCTATCCGTTCCAGTCTTCAAGCATTCACTTTCAGAATTGTTTGTGATTTCCACGTCTTGGTGGCTGTGGTCATTTTCTGGGCTTCCAGGAACTGAGTGTAGAGAGTTCCTCAATTGTGATCTTTTATTCTGTTTTCTTCCATAACCTAATGAACGGGCATTTCCACTACTACTGCTTGCACTGTTACCACTGTTTGCTCTATCGCTCTGGCAGCTACAGTTTATCAAATAACAAGTGCTGCAACTTTGCTTAAACTGCCCCAACTTCTTCTTGAGCCTTTTTACTTCCTTCACAACGTCAGATGACATTCTCAACCCCTTGGTACAAGCTTTTCTTTCTGGAAGTACAGAGATATCTTTACTTCTTTGCAAATGGTACTCAACGTAAACATCTCCAACAAGTGTCCATGCATTGGCCCAGAATAGGTAAGTGGAAGAGAACCCTTCACTATTGAGGTAATCTGTAGAGGAACTCATGTTCGACTTTGTTGTGTCATCTATAAATGTTCTTGTCTTTCCAATTTTCTCAGTGAACTTTGTCTGGGATGACAAGCTACTTACCATAGACGAAATAAACTGTGCATCTTCAACATGTTGAGGCATTGATCCATAAACTGAACAAGCTATATCTACAACCTTCAGAGCTTGATGCAATTGTCCATCCTCCATATAAGCTTGCCCAAGAGCTAAATAAGACTCTCCAAGCAGAAGAACTAGTTTCCACAACTTATGGTCCATTTTAGATTTTGGAAGCCATTCTCGTATATCACAAACTTCAATACAGTCGGAATCACCACAAACACATAGAGAACAACGAACAGGTGAAGACCTATCTGGAGTCTTCTTCCCATGATCAACGAGCTCTGCTTCAGATTTCTGTAGTTGGCGCTTCCACCTAAGGGACTTGATAGCTTGAGACACATGGTGTACAGCAGCTAATTTAGAGGAGATTGGATCAGCAACAGTTTGAACCACATGAGAAGTAGTTTCAGACATCTGGTACACCGCCAGAATATCTTCACCACTGGAACTATTGTCGGCTCCTTTAGGATCTCTTTCTTCCATGCCTCCTGACACAAGAAACTTTCTAGGAGCAGATGAGTTTGCATCCAAAGTCAGCTTTGCAGATGCTTCATCAGATTCTGACTCCTGAAGCATATATCCATCTTCTGTTGAAGGTATACATTCTGCAACCTCAGAGGACAGCTTACCATGCGAATCTGATCCAGACATTCCCAGAGAATAGTCTGGTGATTCGTCTTCTGCATCCGTAACTGTAACTTCAGATTCTAGAGGAACAAATTCAGATGTCAAGTCCAGCTCTTCATAACATTTCAATATCAGCCTCGCAAATTGTTCATGAGCCAATGCACGGACAACCTATTTGAGCATAAAAATAATTGTGAATAAAATTCCTTCGCTGGCTTCAAATGCGAATACAAATTTATACAGTCAATAGAAGACAAAAAGTCTAATGTTAACTTATCCTGGACAGCAACAATACCAGATGATCTTGCTCATCTAGGAAATCAAGACATTTTCTGAATAGCCTTGCACACTTTGCCCTGCTATTAGTTGCCTGCAGCAAAACCTTCAGCACTTAGCTACAGCTAATCAATTTACAGGAAATATAATTAAAATGACAAAGGATATGATCCACACCATTGAAAGGGACAGCCTGTGTGCAAGACGATACAGAAGGGTCCCCAATGAAAATAAGGAATCCCTTCTTCCATGCATTAGAGATGGCAGAGAGCTAGAACTTCTATCGTGGTCATCTGATGAATGGTTCTTAGGAATAACAGAAAGATCAAAAAGTTGAATTGCATCTTCTCCAGCACTTTTATATAGCTGAAAGTATTAGTCAGAAACAGATTAAGGTCAGCCACGAAAATTAGGAACAATTACGAAAGACTAAATACATAGCAGGAAGACAAATTTAATGCAGAGAACAATACCCAATAAGCACCAGGGTCTTGCTTGCAGTTGTCCTGAAGGAACCGTAATACAGAAAGGCCATTTTGTTGGACAACTTGAGGGTGAAATGCTGGTGTTCCATCCTCCGAGATGCCCTTAAGCAAGAAAATATCATCTGTTTTCAGAAGCTCATACCCTTGAACAACACCATTTTGGTGATAACATATGGCTAGTTCAGGCACACTCGCCATAATATTGTCAAGCCAGGCTTCAAGCCACGTTAATGGAGTAACCTGTCGAAAGTACAAACACAATGAGGACCAATGGGTATTACAAAACAAATACAGATATTTACATATGATGGTGCTCACCTGTCGTGCAACATCCCATAGATGCAAGCTCACAGCAACATATTTCTCGTTACTGAATAGAAGCAAGTCGCTGCCTAATAGCATACGGAAGTTGTGAAATTGCCAAAACAAAACCCTCAGGAAACCATCATTACCAACTCTCCTATACTTTTCAGACTCTTGAATCGGGCATCTTGATTTCTCTCCAACTTGTGAAGCTTTCTTTACAGCATGATGCCTGTTACTTCTCTTACTGTGCTTACTGCCCCAATAGTTCTCTTGATTGACCTGTGGATACTCTGAACAGCGGTTTAATCCTTCATTTCCACTGCCACCGCCACTCTGATGAAGAAATTGAGACCTATCACCTTGAGCAGGAAGATCAGAAGATACAAATATACCCTCCCTAGGCTCGAATTGTCCAGGCAGAATGGATGAGTTTGATTGCTCTTCCGATGGGACATACTGATTAGGCGGGATGTCACAAGCCTCTGCTCTCACTGAATGCATGGCAAAATTCAAAAACAGAGACTGATCAGCAGATTTTGCTTGGTTGCTATGCCTTCTAACCAATCTTTCACCCTCTTCAATGTCAGGCCTGTGTCATATGAAAATTGAAGGAACTAAGGAATTTTGTTGAATAACTCAGCATTCTAAGCAATGCAGCAACAACTTAAACAACATACCCTGTATTTAGAACAAGGGTGTTTCCAATACGTTGAACTGCGACGGATAAACGACCCTTTGAATAAGGCATCTTAAAAATTTGTTTCAGAATATCAGTGGGAGCAACCACATCTATCTCATCCCCATACTCCGAGAGACCATAAACAGCAAGTGCCTCGGACTTTCTTGCAAGATTTTGATTGATGGTGCTACTGTCCCTATGTAAATCTGCTGAACAATTCTACCATCAAATATCTGAGGTAATGGGAGATCCAGAGACACTTTAATTAACAAATAACATAGTAGATAGGATTATGGAATAAGAATCCTGAAGTCACCCCAAATGGTTTGGAATCTTTGGATAATGATGCAAGACATCAAAATGTCTGTATATGCGAGATTGACAAGTCCAATAGATTTTATTGTATTTCTTGTTTTATTTGTTAATAATGGAATTAAAAGTAGGATTTTTTTTACTATTAATAGTTAGTCCCGTTTTTATTATTTAGGGTAAGAGGTATTTCTCTTTCTTCTATCTTCTTTATCCCTCTCTTCTCTTCATACTTCAAGTTTTCCAAAACCCTTCATCTTCTATCCGCTGTGCTCAGTTAGATAAGGATTTAATGATGATTACGACAGAGATACCTAGTCATCTTTTTTTCAACCCGTTTATACAACTTCTTGCCTAGCACTTGTATGGTCTTGGTCCTGGTCCAGCATTGATAACAGTGGTTAAACGAGGACAAAAACAATGATTTGATGGACATAGTACACTAATGATAACTAGACATTATTCTAGACACGACACGTACAACTTTCAATATTCATTTATTTTGTGCATAATTATCATAATCTTAGTGTTGGGATCCTCAGAGGGAGTCTTTGACATATCAATAAGTAAAAACCAATCAGTTGAGAGATACGTAGACTACTAATTCCATGGTTTTTCTTTTTTCAAAATAAGTATTTTCTCCCCAACTCCCCCAAAGCAATAGCCTACAATGGAGATTCTTAGGACTATGTATAGCGCCTCAAACAGTATTATGCCCAAATAAAAGTTACAATGTTGAAAATTAAGTACTTTCTAATGAAAATCACAATAATGCACCTCTAATATGTAATGTCCTTCTCTACCAATTTTGAAAATTTCTTTATTGATTGCTTTGCTTTGTGGTTACCGGATTCTATAAGCATTTGGTGTTTCTGATATACATTCCTCAGCACATTAATTTTCTTTCCAAAATGTCAGTAATACATTTCTTCAAAATATTCAAGTGTCAAATAATTTTAATGTAAAGTTATTTCGAATGGATAGCTTCCAAAGTATCATTACACTCAATTCCTATCATCAAATGAAGAGAATGCATTAAATCATTTGACATCAAAAGGAAAAAACAAAAAAAAACAAAAAAAAAAGTAAGAACTTTTACTCATCAAAAGATAAAAATACATTGAAGCATTGGACATCCAAATGAAAAAATCCTAAGAATTTAAGTCCAAGAAAATTCAATTCTAAAGAATTCAAGGGTTTATTACCTCCAGTAGAAGAGACCCTGGAGTGGACGGCAGCGACAGGGAAATCCTTTTCATGGAGATTTGGGAGCAATGGTGGTGTATTGAGGTCGGTCTCAGTTGGGAGCATCCTATAACGAGGCGCTTTAACTCTGAAATAACAAAAACAGCAAAAAAAGAAGGTTAGATAAATGAGGCCTCAAAGTAAGAGAGAGAGAGAGAGAGAGAGAGAGAGAGAGAGAGAGAGAGAGAATGTAGGTTACGTTTGAGAAGACGAAGAAGAAGAAGAGGAAGGAATGAGAGCAGAGTTGAAAGCATGATTAAAGGCTTCATCAGTAGGAACAGGTAGGGTTCCACACAGGAAACCAACGGGTTTTGGTCTGACGATCTCCAATCTTCCTACGCACTGCAATTCTCCCCAACTGGTGCTACTGCTACTGCTACATCCATCAGCTGACGAAGAATCCATTAACCGCTACTCAATCTGTTATCACCTGCCCTTCTTTGAAACTACAGATCAAAATTCTAGGGTTTCTTCTTCTTCTCTTCTTCTTCTTCCTCTTTGTTCTCTTTATGACTGGCTTTTTTGGTGGATTTTTGCAGGGGAAGAAGATTCTAGAGTAGTCTAAAATATATATATGTTCCCCCACCGGCTCTTTTTCGTGGTGTGTTTATATGGGAGGAATATAGTCAATTTTTGATTGGGTTAGTAGAGCATGGCCACTGTCACACTGAGAGCATCTCCAATGCAAAAGTCTTATAAGACAATGTCTTATCTATGTGGCATGTCTTATAAGACAATGTCTAATCTCCGTGACAACAAAATCTTCACAATAGACATTGTTGAAAAAAATGCATCTCCAATGCAAATGTCTTGGGATGACTTTTTAACTTATGTGGCACTTAATTTTTGAATGAGTCAAACTTATTTTGTTTAAAAAGTAACTAAAAAATTTGGAGGGAAAAAAAATTGCTGATGTGGACCGTAAGACATTGTGAAGATGAATGTCTAGAAATAGACATTCTACTTCACAATGTCTAGAGTAACTACCGCCACATCATCATCACATCCTTTCTTCACATTAG
>MVGT01004063.1:375736-435154 GCA_002174775.1 Macleaya cordata | reverse complement strand
AAAAAAAAATAAAGAAAACGCACCAGATGGGTACCCTTGTGCTTAATCTCAACTTCAGAACTTGAGTGTGATATACAGGTGATGATCCAGAGAGGCGAAGCTTCGATTTTGGGGAAGACTGAAATTCTCACTGTATAATCGATGAAGGCGGAGGATGGAAGATGAACAGAGTTTTTCTAGGGCATAAAAATAAAACGATTTTTTTATTTCATTCTTCTAATTTATTTTTATATTTTATTCATAATTGGTGACGTGGATGTGAAGACATTGTGAAGTTGGTTGTCTAGAACTAGACATTGGGTTTCACAATGTCTTCCATTCTCACTGCCACATCAACTTCCACTTTTGTCTTCACAATTGCATTGGAGAAGGTTTTTTGGAGCAAAAGTCTTTCTTTCCTATGTGGCACCTACTTTTTATCACATTCACAACTGCATTGGAGATGCTCTTAGCATTGGAGAAGGTTTTTTAAAGAGAATGTCTATTTATCCTACGTGGCAGTCTTATTTTGCCACATTCACATTAGCATTGGAGATGCTCTGAGTGCCTCAGAACCTCAAAGCCAATAAAAAGTCATGGCCACTGGGTGCTTCAGAACCTTCACCTGAACCACTAGTTTGGGGTGTTCTGTAGGGGTTAAGGGCACTCCTGGAAGATTCACGCGATACGTAATATTTACGCGACAAGCCCAAGCCGCGTAAATGTTACGCGACCTGCCGCGTAACATTTTCGCGACTCACCATTTTGATATTTTCTTCTTCTCTCTCTAATCACCAATTTCTTCTTCCTATCTACATCACAAACAACAACAGCTATTTTTATTTTTTTTAAGTTGCAACAATGGCTGACAAGCAACGTGGTTCAAGGTACAGTTCGGAGGAAGATAGAGCCATTTGTCATGCCATTGTGATGATTAGCGAAGATGGCGAAACTGGTGCTAACCAGAAAAAGGATAAATACTGGGAATGTGTTCACGAACACTTTCAAACTCTTTTTGACAATAGGGAGGGCCGAAATGCACATGAAATCAGCAATAAATTTGGAATAATAAAAAAAGAAGTTATGAAGTATGTGGGCATCCTGAGAGTATATTACAGAAACAGGCCAAGCGGTTAGAGCGATTTAGATATTGTAAGTCTATATTTATTTGTACATCGTATAATTATTATTAATTTTACAGACTAATGAATTCAATCTATTTCATTTTTATAGGTCCGCAACGCTCGAGATGAGTACGAAAGTCAACAAAAAAAGCAATTTATGTTCCAACATTATTTTGAAATTCTCCAAGTCATGCCTAAATTTAACCTTGAAGTGGTCATGATCAATAACACCCAAATCGAACAACAAGAAGGTTGTGGTGAAACGCCAATTACAACTGGTCAATCTTCTCAGCCGAATGCCCAAGTTGAGCCTCAGATTCGTATTGAATGCCCCCTGGCACATAAAACATGTATTAATTAGTTGAGTTTAATATTGTGTACTTTTTGTCTACTTTGAAATTAATTTAAAAATTTAGATGTTATATGCTACGTTAATTAATTATAATGAATTAATTACTAGAACCGAAATGCTGATCACCAACAACAACATGATAGTGCTAGAGTTACGAATACTACAATGCATACACAAACACAACAACAAACAAACTTACGGAAATAAAGAAACTTTAAAACATTGATCCCGAAGAGATACCATACTATTCTTCCTGTTGAGCACCCGCTTCCTCTTAAACAACTCCATCACCCTAAACAATGCCCACCTCTTCTTCTTCTTCCTCCTCCTCCTCCTCCTCAATAAGCCCCATTACAAACCTTGTCCATGTGTGTGGAACTAGATCATCTTGTAGCTCCTTATTTTTCTGTACTGGTCAAGTTCTACACCTCGCGTTGTTTGAAGACGCTGTCAATATCGTTGCACACACCTGTCCAGTTTGGATCGCGATCCTCATCCTCAACAATCATGTTGTGCAATATAATGCACATCTTCATTATTGTATCTAGTTCTTCACGATCCCATTGTTTCACTGGTGTAGCCACTATCTTCGATTTCGAATGTAACATAGCAAATGCTCTTACAATATCTTTCCTATTTCCTTGTTGTTGTTCGTTGAACTTTAACTTTTTTGGAGTATTAGGCACCTTGAATGATTTGACTAAGCTACTGTATCTTGGGTATATACCATCAATCGAGAACAATCATCCAATGATCGATGCATTCTTGCAAGAATAGACTTGCCCCAGTCATATGTACCTATATATTGTAGCACCCGCACTTTTGGTCCGTATGTGCTACGAGGATTTTCCTCCATCTCTCTTGCTCTTTTTGGCTGAGGGAGATGACATTTGCATCTCTCCCTGAGAGTCTTGTGGTTTCTTTATTTAATTTGGAGACGCCACCTGATTTTTAGGGAATCAGGACCCTATAGTTGGAAAACTATTCTTAGCCTTTTCTTTAAAAGATTTTAATGGCGGTCTTCCTTATATTGGTCTACGATTTAAGATTCTGAGTAAGAAAACTCTGTTACGGGTCAGGAAGGTGTGAGGCACTTGACAACCGCCCGATCCAAAATCGGTCTCTACTTTGTATTTAGGGCGTAATTTTGAGGATATTTGTTGTAAGAACTGATTAAGAAATTTTTGCACAGAAAATCTGAGCAATTAACTATCTTATGGATAATTGGGTATGTATCTCTTTTTGAGATTAAGTCCCCAACTGAACAAATACTTTCTTTGAAAATAAATGTAGGCTTCAATGTACATGCTTTCTTTTGAAGCATATATTTATGAATTGTCTCCGTGTTTTAGGCGATATTGGATGTCTTCTTTGAAGACAAGTGAGTTGATAATCTTCCCTTATTTGAAGGAAAGATTAGGATTTCTTAATGATGTTGTCAATCCTAGAATCCCAGAAAATTGTACTTTCTATACTTATTAGAATTGGTAGGATCTCCTTTTATGAGATATTTCCCTTGTAAATATTCCTCTTTAAAATATTTTTGTCTTAGGAAATTTTAATGCAAGTTGTTTCAACCATGGCATCCCACTTCAAACAATGTACTTCATTTTAACAAATTATTACATTTTTGGTGATTTATTATCATGATCTTTACATCAAAGGAAATGTGCCAGGATAATCTATTTTAGATTTCCTTGACAAGGTTAGTAAGTTAGTGATTGTAAATAACAAGAAAATGTGCCATGACAATCTATTTTAGATTTCCTTGACAAGGTTGATAAGTGAGAGATTATAAAATAAACAAGAGAAAAGGTGCCAGTACAATCTATTTTAGATTTCCTTGACGAAACGAGTAAATAACTGTAAATAAACAAGAATTGTAAACAAGGGAAATAAGTGCTTTAATTTAAATGGTAAAAATGTTAGAAAGCTAGTGTTAGTAACTTGGAAGTAAATGACGAGAAATATAAATAACTTTGGAACAATATATAAGTCATATTTACAATTTGAAATGAGCACAAGTTTTATGGCTTTCAAGACAATCTAATTTAGATAATCTTGAAGTTTAACCAAGTTTAAAAAATTTCTATACCTGGGTTTATGAGATCGGTTGGAAAGAAATTGGCTTTGAAGTCTCCTACCGAAAAAAGGCCACACCACTCCTAAATTAATAAAAGTGTTGTGGCTAGAAACCGGTAGAGTTTCGCCTTACTTTGATGATTGTCTAAGCTTTGTAGAGATAGTTTTTGAAAGTCACTAAACCCAAAAAGGACACACTACTCTTAAATTTTATAAGAGTGTTGTGACTAGAATGGGTAGAGCTTTAAAAGTTGGAGAAGAAGGCTAGCACTTAGGTCCTAAAAGAAAAAAAAAAGAATTCTTACAAGTCTTGGTCTCTTCTTTGTTCTTCAAGTCTTCAAATCTTCATGTCTTAAAAGGTTTCTCTCTTTTGTTGATGAGTTGCTCTCTCCAAAATTTCTTCTCTCAAGAATTTCTTTCAAGAGTTCTTGTTTCAAGAATTTCCTCCTGAGACTTTTTTTTTCTCTAGGACTTGTTGCCCTTTTTTTCACTCTAGCATTCTTGATCTCCTCTTTCAAGAATTTTTTCTTCCTCTTGAAATGTGGGATGGAGGGCTATATTTATAGCCTTCCACCAAAAGTAATAAATAGGGTAGGGTGATTGATTTCACAAAAAGTGAAGGTTGGTTGGAATAGTAAGGAGGTGAGTTTTTTTTTTAAGTGAAAAGGATTTTCATCCTTTAGGGTGAAAATGTGTCATTATGTGAGAGAGAAAAAGGTGAGGATAAAGAGGTGGATTTGACAAAAAGTGAAAATTTGTTAGAATAGTAAAGAGATGGACTTTTTAAAAGTGAAAAGAGTTAAATTTTCAAGTGTGAAAGGATTTTATCTTGTGAAAAATAAAAAGGTGGAAATAAAAAGGTGGATTTGACAATAGAGAGTGGGTGGAGTAGTAAGGAGGTGGATGAGAAAATAAAAGAAAATAAAGAAAAAAAAGGAAAAGAAAAAGTAAATGGAATAGCTTAAATGGGCTATTTGGGCCTATTTTGAGCTATTTTTTTGGGCTTTGTTTTTTTGGACGGTTTTAGGCCGTTTCTGGGATTGTTTAAAGGGATGACTTTGCGCCTTTTTTTGGCTTATTTTGAGAAAGGTTTTGAGCTAGTTTTTTAGCAAGTTTTTAGATGACTTGGGCTGCTTTTTGGGCTTGGTTTTTAACTAGGTTTTGAGCTTTGTTTTTGGGATAGTTTTAGGCTTGATTTTGAACTCCATTTAGGGTAATTTTTGTAGGTGATTAATGTGAATATCAAAGTGCTCAATGAGTGAAGGTGGGCAAAATTAGAGTATCTACACATATCTAGGTCAATGAAAGGTGATATTCACCCAGTGTGAACAATACCACTGGAGTTCGCAAAGAAAACGTGGCCGATCATCCACATAAAAAATGCATGAGCTATTTTCTTTTCCTCCTCAGATGTATCCCTCTTTTTAGATGTGATCAGATACGACTTGAAGATAAACACAGGGATGCCATGTTTGCCCCTATAACAAGCTTATCCAACGGTATATTTGCATAAATATGAGGAAAGAATGTCAACATAAAGGACTCATAATCTAGAAATCCATCTTCATCAAATGGTGGAGGCTCATCCCCAGTCCCGATTGGAATGCCGGTTAGAAAGGTAAAATCTAGAGGGGTGGATCCAATCTCAAGTCCTGGAAAGTGAAAAGTATGTGTGGTGTCCCACCACCGTTCTAAAAACCTATCTACAAGCTTTTGATCACTGTTGGGTTATATAACTGTGAATAAGCGATCCCAACCACATCGGCTAATTCGCTTTCTCTTTTTTGATAACTATTGTGTACATTTCTGGAAGACCAGTCCATGCATCTGTAAAACGGGCGAAATTTTTCGACCGAGACAAATGATTAATTATATGGTTGGGTGCATCAGGATTTGCCACCGTATCATATGTCCGAACCGATAATGTGGGGTCGGCTAGTTGGTGGATATCATCCCTATAATTTATATTTCTCCCTTTAGGGCATTTAACTCCTTCAACCAAATACATCTCTATATATACGTTCACTAATTAGATGGAATAAAACATTAAAAATAAGCAATTTATGAACAAAATTTAACTAACCAAACAAATTAACAAAATAAACCTTAAAATAAAATTACACAACTAACCATATATATATATATTAAATTAATTAATTTCTACAATTAATTCCATATTCCTAATTTAAGATACCTAAAGTTTTTACCAAATAGTTAATAATATAATAATAATAATTAGACATGTGTTTAACTTATATATTTATCGAATAATTCAAACAAAAAAAATTAACATCAACTTAATCTGTATTTATAGTTTGGATAGCGCACAAGGGGCCCAAGATTCTTTATGGGAAAGTTTATTGGGCATGAAGGGGGAAATCCCTTAAGACCATCCACAACGGTCATAAGCTAAAATGTATTTTAGGTGCCCAAATTTTACCTTACAAGATTTGGTTGCACATCAGTGGAGAAAAGGATTTTGAAAAAAAAAATAATAAAAACTAAATTAGTGATACATCCGCCATCCCACTTGATGCCACGCGGTCCACAGGGACACCACCTTGCATTTTGTAATTTGTTTTCTTTCTTTAAAATCTTCTGTAAAATCTCCAATGTATCCCACCTACCCTAATAAAATTTTGAATGTCCCCCATCGCCCAACCCTTATTTATAATAAAAAAATATAGGACTCCCACCCTATACACCGCCCAACGTGGGACTCCCACCCTGTACACCGCCTAGCAATAATTATGTAAATGGGGTTTGGAGAAATTTAAATATAGTTTTGGCTTCGCTCCTGTAAGGTAAAATGTATAATACCTTCCGTCCAATGTGCAACATTTTATAGATATTTACCTTAGATACTCAACTACTGTGGATGCTCTAATGCGAGTCAACGAGAGGATATGCGATGGTTAGTCTATCTCCCAACACCTCCATTTACTCTGGACAAATGCCTAGGCAATGATCAGTCCATCACCACTTTTGTTTGTTCTTCATTGCAATATTCTCTCAATCACGTGATGGCAATTCCTTCACTCCCTTTATAAAGATCCTTTAACAGAATTTTAGGGTAAGGATCCCACTAGAGACCGTTTCATCCCTTAACATGGGATTTAGGGATCCCACTAAACTTGTCCTTAGGTAGAGCTTGTTCTTTAAGTTAAGAGTGTTTCTTAGACTAGGTTTGTACTAAAGAAAAGCAGACATTAGAGAAGTAACACTCCATTTTTCACATGGAAATGATCAAAGAGTTGATTTTCACCTATATGATGAGAATGTCATCCTTACAAAAAAAAAATCAGCCATTTGATCACTTAATGCGAGCACCAAAGACATGTGTAAATAAAGTGTAAAAATAAAGTTTGTGAAAACATAACATATTAATAAGTTTACGAATTACGAGGAACACTTAGCAATTACTAAGAGAGATGAGCAATTTGCTACTGTAAAAGTCTCATTTTAAGAAAAAGGTGGGTACAAAAGACGTGCCATATTCTGGAGAATGGATAGACGCATAAAACCATGGTACAACTCAAAATGAGTCATTTCGAGCCAAGTGTTCCTCTTCTATATTGTGGAGCCCACAAAAGCTCAACCATTAGATAACTATATTCAAACCCCATGAGCAGGTGTGAGCAAATTGTAATAAGGTGCATGAAGTGGAATATGTAATAGGTTTAAGAATTATGTTACAATTTTTTATAAAATGAGAGGTACTTTGTAATTTTAAACAATATATATTGTTTGGACATGGTATGTATGATTTGTTTATCAGATGCAACTGATATAGATGGTTTTCATCAACAGATAATGGGTGGGAGGTTAATGGGAATGAAGGTGGTAACACATACCACCCATGATATTTACGGCTCAAAGTGAACCATTTTTTGAGCCAATATGCATCTCTTTATAATATAGTTTAGATTTGTATTGTTAAAAGGACAACCCAAATTGGTTAAGGGGGACTCATACCCCATTTGGTATTGCTTTTTGGAGTTTAAAATTTTTGACACAAAAAGTGTTTGGCTATCCAAAAAAAAATCACTTATTTTAAAAGCAATCGGCCTCCCGATGAAGTTTTGAAAAGCAGCAGGGAGGCCACTTCAAAGCAAAGCAGCCCATCTATCTAATGTTGTTTATGAGAATACCTGTAATACACCCATTTTTTATTTAAAATAATAGACTACCCATAAGCAATTCCATCGATCAATTCATCCCTCACTCTTAAACTCTTTTTCCTCCTCTCTCTTTTGCTACAACTCTTGCTCCTCAACTCCTCTTAATGTTCCTTCCTGGTGCAAGGCATCACCATATCATCTTCTGCATTTTTCTCTCTACCTCTCTTCATCAATGACAAACGAAAGTACAACCACCATTGAACATCATGTGCCAATCCATTAAGGTTTCTTTAATTTTGGGTTTGTTCAATTAGGGTTCCTTAATATTGGGATCAATTCATTTCATTTAGGATCATCCACTACAAAAATAACAAGCTCTAGCTACGGCTATTTGTGACGACAGATGTGAACCATAGAAAATAATTGGTTATTTGCCACGGATTTCTACTAAACCGTCGTTAAAACTGGAGTTTTAGGTTTCCCCAAAGAGGAACAGATCTGCTCCAACGACGACCGACTTCAGGTAGGGTTTCTCTCTCTCGTTCTCTTCCCCTCTCTCTCTTTTGTTCTCTCCTAGACTGGCAATTGACTAGGGCTTCCGAATTTTAGGTTTCTCCAAAGAGGAGGGTTTGATTCACGAAGACGGAGGAGCGGCTCTGCTCGATCTTCTTCCTCATCATTTCCAGCGTGCGGTTGATCGATCTTTTCCTTCTCGAAGCATTTATATTGTTCGGCTACTGCTGGTTGGTTTCTTTCTCTAACCAACTATATCTCCATCTCTCTTAATATATTCCATGATTTGCAGCTATCCCACCACCCCCATCACCCTCTGTTTCAAAAATCAAGTTAACGGCATAAGGATTTATCTTAAGGTTTTTTTTACATGAAAATATATGATTTTTTCTGACTCCATCTCAATGCCTACTGCCAATTTTTTATTTATTTTGCACATCTCTCTGCTAATTTTTCTTCCTACTCTCTTGCACATCTTCTTCCTTTTAATTTTTTTTGATTCACAGAGTGAAGACGCCTACTACTCATCTTGTCCTCATCAGCTTAAAATCCTAACCCTAGCTTTGGTTCAATTTCAGAAACAAGGTAAGAGAACCTATTTCAACTATATAATTTGTGGTTTTTGAATTTTTTAGGTTTTGATTTTTGTTTTCTGTTATTCTTTTATTTCAAAACATTGGGGGTTTTAATTTCAGTTAAAAACTACAATACCTTGTATTTTTTTTTCAATTTCAGACCATAAATGGGGTTTCGATTAAGTAAAAGACTACAATTTTTTTTTTCTTAGGTTAAAAACTATAATATTTTTATTTTTTCATTTTTCTATGGCAATATTTCAGTATAGCTATTTTTTAGTCTTCCTTTTTATCTTCCTATTTGTCTATTTCGACTGTAGTTTCTTTCAATCTCTTACTACATTTAATCCATTTTTAGCTAGGTTTTCTTGTTTTTTTTTATATCAGATTTTTTAAATATGTTTTTAATCGGTGAGAGGCTTTTACGAGTACGAGGGTTTTAGGGGTTTAACAAATTAGAGTTTTGTTGGAACTAATTTTTTTGTTTGATCTCCCGTGTTGGATCTAGACAAAATAGTTGAGTTTTGTGCTTTTTGTTATGTATTTTTGTAGTGTTTTACAATTTTTATTTTTTGGTGTTGTACTTTTTATTATAGTGCAATGTTTTTTCATTGTAAATATATGTAAAGCTAATCATCATCTACCTTTTCCTTTTCTTGTGTAAATGAAATTTCAACAAAAATATGTTTTTTATGTTTATCAACAAGTACCTTTACATCTCTCTTTATTTTTAAATTGAGTAATCATAAGTCGTAGGTTACACTATGTCTAAGTGTTAGGTTATTGTTTTTTTTTTTTAAAGAATGACAATTTATATTGGGATATGAAGTTATGCTTTTAGCTGATTTAAATATTGGTATATTCTTAAATTTTTTAATGCTTAACTTGGTGTTTTTAATTGGAAAATGTTGACTTTGATGTTCAAGGTAAAGACATTCCTAACTAGGCCATGGTTGGTAAAATATTGATAATCTTTTAATGTTTTCTTCTAAAAATTTCTCTCAAGTTACAATGGAATAAAATATATTTCATTTTAGTTAGTTTGTAGGATGGTGTTGACATTCTTTAGCTGCTTTCTATAATACTCTTTTATATTGTTGTTTACATTTAATTTGGTGACCTATCTCTTACTTTGTTTTGCATGCTTATATAATATTTTTGTCTTTATCAAACTTATGCTTTTAGCTACCTTAAGATGCTTTATGTTGGGTGTTTCTGATCTTGTTTTGTACACTATTGATCGATAAATTTATCGAATATTAAAATCTTTTTACCTACCTAACAATAAATTTACTAATCTTCCATGTTGTCTATATATGTATTGAGGTATTAAACATTCAATAAACTAGGCACATTTGTTTCTTGTATTACTTTTTCTTTTTTCTCTTTTAAATCTAATTATTTTCTTTACCTTTTATATCTATCTATCCATCACCCTACATTTGGCAAAATCATGCCCATTTATTTTTTATTGTCTCTCTATATAATGTGCCTTCTCTTCAGAGGGAGAAATGGATCACTACATTGTTAGCTCATCTCCAGTAGACATATCATTTGCTTTTGAATTTCTGCTAGCTCTTCTCCACCAGAAGCTTGGAAACCAGTATTTGAAAACCCTTGAAAAATGTTTAGGAGATTTTTTGCACTTAGACGCCCATCTCTTCCTTCATCTCCCCAGAGAAGATTTAATACTCTTAGTAGTTCTCAACCTCCTATTATTCTAAGCGCTGCTCAAACAGAGCGTGCTTCTATGAGGAACTACCTTCACTTGTTGAAGCTCCTACAATTCTCCCTAGGTTTAGTTAAAAAATATTTTTTATTTTTTAATATATATTTTTTGATATTTAAATATTTGTATACTGTTTTATATTTTAAATATTCAGATATTTATTGTTTATCTGATTTTGATTCAATTTTTTTAGAGTTGCTTTGGACGTTGGAGAGATATGATAAGCACCCAAAACTCTAATTTAAACCCCTCAAATAATGTATTTTCTAGCCCTAAATTAGTTATTAATGTTACTAATGGATGTATTTACATGATGTAGGACAGAAGAGCCTCCGTTCGATTAAAACATCCAAATCTTGCACCAAAAATGAAGAAAACAAAGCTTTAGTGAATTGGAAGAAGGATTAAAGCTTGCTAATACATAGCATCAAGGCAAAGATGGCTAGATGGTTAAGATGTTCTTCATCCTTGCAATAGGTCTTGGGATCAATTCTTATGAGCTACAAATTTAATCCTTTTTATAAAATCCTCCATGCAAGCAACAATCATGCATCGTGAAGCACAGGATCATCTCCACCACAACTCCACAAATGGAAAGAAATCAAAATTTTTATGGGAATTATGATGATTGATTCCAAATCATTCACAAAAAGGAATTATGCTAGCAATGCTAATTTATTTCCCATATTCTTTCCCTTTTGTATTTATTTTATTTTATTTTATTTTCCTTCTTTCTTGCCTTTTAGAGAATTTATTTTTCTATAAGTATGTAAGAAGGGAGAAAGGATAAGGATCTTGGTTTTGTAACTTTTCATCTACAGTGGTGTAATCTGAGAGGGAGGAAGAA
The DNA here is from genome assembly GCA_002174775.1 of Macleaya cordata. Lineage (NCBI taxonomy): Eukaryota > Viridiplantae > Streptophyta > Magnoliopsida > Ranunculales > Papaveraceae > Macleaya > Macleaya cordata. Next base: position 423,832 of record MVGT01004063.1, on the reverse strand, counting down.
ATTAGAATTTAATAATATTATTTTGGTCTCATCTTGAATCTTTAATTTTTAATTATTATTCTCCATCCATGGAGAGTTAAGCCTCCACTCTTTGGTGGAAGGTGAAAGCTCTTCATGGTAGATTTTTAATCCCTTTATCAATTTTAGAATCTCTCTAATTATACATTAATGTTAAACTCTATTATTATTGCTTTGTTCTTTCAATTCTTATAATATAATCTTGATTTTATGTGCTTATCAAAGTGTGTTTGATAGTAAATGCTACTTTATTGTCTGATTTACTATGCTTACATCAAGATTTGACATAGAATACTTGTTTATGATTTACATTTGTACAAGAAATATTTAATGGAGTTCTTTTTTTTTTTTCATTTGAATTAATTTAATTCTAAATCATCCACTAAAAGTTAGATCTCAATCTATTTTTAGTGAAGAATTTTTAAAGAGAGTTTTCTAGTAATTTTAAGGAGTGAAATCTATTATGTTGAGTTAGTAACCGGAAACCAAAGATTTCCATCATTTGATCATTTAATTATTTTCTTTGATTTTTAGTGTTAATCAATATCATCTCTTAAAATTATTTAAAAAAAAAAATGTTGAACCTTGCATATGCATAATCTTTGTTATTTATTTGATCTAAATTAGATTTGGATTCGATAACCCTTACTTCCTCTTTACTCATTTGTTTTGTAGGTTGAAGGTTGTAAAAAGGTGAAAGATTAAACGACGAATTCATACCTTTTTGAAGATACTTCCAGTAAAGGCAACTGGAGGTGGAGACGCGAGCCAACCCACTGTTGCTGGAGGCGGAGATGCGGGCCAACCCACTATTGCTGGAGGCGAAGATGCGAGCCAACCCACTGCTGTTGGAGGCGGAGATGTGGGCCAACCCACTATTGCTAGAGGCGGAGACGCGGGCCAACCCACTATTGCTAGAGGCAGAAACGCGAGCCAATCCACTGCTACTGTAGGCGGAGACGCGAGCCAACCCACTGGTGCTAGAGGTAGAGATGCAGGCCAACCCACTGTTGCTGGAGGCGGAGACGCGGGCCAACCCACTGTTGCTGAATTCTGATTTCAATTTTATCAAAGATTGCACTTGATAGAGTGTATCCGGATTTCGAAACTGATAAGCACTCAAATTCTCATTTAAAACCCTCACATAATGTCTTTTCTAGTCTTTAGTTATTTATTACTGTCACTAATTGATGTATTTACATGATGTCGGACAGAAGTACCTTCATGTACTTAAGTTCTATTAAAACATCCAAACTTTGTAGCAAAGTGAAGGAAACAGAGCTTCAGTAAATTGAAAGAAGAATAAAGGCTTGTCAATATATAACACTAATGTAAAGATTGCTAGGTGCATTCTTCATCCTTGCAATACGTATTAGGTTCAACTCTTATAGATTATAAATTTAATTTTTTTACAAAACACTCCATGCAAGTAACAACCATGTACCGTGAAGCACATGATCATCTCCACCACAGAACAAGCACACAATATGTATTTCATCAAATTTTATGAACTCCTTACACATGGGATTAATCACTAGAATCACCTAAATAACCTTGGTAATAACTTCTTGTTATAACCACCATAATAATAATATTTTCACATTTCAAGAGACTTAAACTCTCCAAAAATCATCATAACATGTTGATTCTCACGCCAAGTAATATTATTTTATTTCAAGAGGCATGCTTATTAAGATAAGAGACTTAATCCATGTTAAGAGATAAAAATGAAAATTAGCCTCTTATGACATGCTCATTAAGATGTAATTTCGTTGTTCCAACTAATATGTTATATAGCATTTGTAGGGAAAAACAAATATAAGCATGACAGACTTTAACACTATTTACGTATGTAAAAAGATGGTTATCATATTCATGACATCTAACCAAAATTAAATATCAAATCTAATAAAAAAGCTTAAATAACCAAAACATTTTTCATACCACGTTCACGCAAAAATGACATATACTTAAAACAACACAACGTTAATTATTTCTTTCACATTGATCATGCTTTACAATAATGCATGTTGTATTCTCATTTATGTTAAAGTTACTATCAAAAGAAAAGATCACCAACGTAACCTGACTCACACGAATCCCTAGGTAAGATAATAAGAAAATCCTGATTACTCTCCACTTATAATTGCGATATATCGTGATACAATACGTGAGTCGTATCGTATCTCTAGAGTTTAGATATGATATCTCACGATATCATATCTCCCAAACATCGAGCAAGAAAAAGTGACATATCGCGATATTTTGAAGCATATCGTATCGGCGGAAATGGCCGACTCAAACCTTTAAAAAAAATTTATTCTTTTCTTCCAACCCTTTTAAGTAATCATATTTTCAAAATAGGCATCAGAGTCAAGAGGGGTCTATATCAATGCGTCGAGAGAATGTATTCGGATGTGGATACAAGAATAAAGATAGACAACTTGAGATGTATAGTAGAAAAGAGGGAATGTTTGGTGGTCCACTACCCATGCTAATGAAAGATAAAAAGCAACCGACTTTGTGGTGGGATTCATATGGAGACGAATGTTCTGAATTTCAAAATATAGCAATTCACATCCTGAGCTTAACTTGCAGTGCTACGGAATGGGAAAGAAATTAGAACACATTTGATCAAGTTTAGATAATAATTAATATTTTAATATATATATTTTATGATTTATCATCTAATTTTTTTTAATTAATTAGGTGCATACAAAGGGGAGAAACTAATTAGAACAAAAGACGGGAAATGCATTAGTTTATATGAAAGATAACCTTACATTAGAGGTAAGGCATGTTAAGATAATTAAAGATGGTGATGCATATGGTCCTATTGTTCTAGAGGAATTAGTTCCCGATAATGATTGGATAGTGGAGAAAGAAGATCCTACATTATCGGATAACACTACATGGATGGATGTTAATGAGATTTTTTATTGCACATCTACAATTGGGCTAGTACAAAGAGAAAGAGAGGCAAATAATTAGAGTTAGAATTAAATAGTTTTTTCTTCTTTAAACTTGTGTTGTTAGTTAATTACATACTTTCATTGCAAAAGTCTTTTTAGGGCAAAGGGATACAAGCTACAAGGATCCCAATGCAAAGAAGAAAGCCAATCAAAAAGGAAAGAAAAAGGTTAATCTTATAGATGAGGAAGATGAAGTTCAAGTAACAAGCAAAGACAAGGAAAAGACAATCAATGAAGATTCAAATGATGAAATTAATATTGATGAAGCATACATTCAGATCCATTGTTGAATATAGATAGTTGATACTTGATAGTTCATATACGTGGTAAGTCTTTTTTGGGTTATAGTCTTACTCTTATCATATAGATAGTTCATATCCTAATGCATCATACTTGTATAGGATATCTTGCATAGATCCTATGACTTATGATATGAACTATGAAGAATGATTTTTTAGGTTAAGACTTATTGACTTATATAAATGGATTTTGGGTTAAATTGAGTATTTGAGTTGATTTAAATGTTTTTTATGCCTTATATTTTTATGAGAGGATAAGTCATTATCGGCATAGCGTATCTTACGATATACGATATTCGATACGATATGTATATCTTAAATTTAGGGTTTCGATACGCATTTTTAAAACTATGGTTCACTCATGATGGTTTCTCCATAATAATTCCACAAATCTTTATATATATATAAGTTTTGTTAACATGCATGCATTTAACGCATGTACTTTATGTATGAAAAACTGAAATATCACAACAAAAGTTGGACCATTCCCAAGGACCAAATTTCTTTTAATTTGAACTCTTCAATCTCCTCCCTTCTAGATATTCTTTTACGTCCTTCTCCCTTTCATTTTTTTTGTCAGTTATGCTGTAGCATAGTAGCACGTCATTTCTTCAGTTTTTTCTTTTTTATTTCTACACGCCATTTCTTTAGTGGGCCCCATTATTTTTACTATTTTTTCATTTTGTCAATTCCGTTGGATCTGCTATTGCTTTATCCCAAAAATAATTTAACAAAATAACTTTCTTATATTTCAAAACCAAATCATTTAATCTAGGTTATCTCAAAAAATTCAACAAAATAACTTTCTTTTGTTTCAGAACCAGATTTGGGACCCTATGTAACAAAATATCTTTTGCGACAATATTTTTTTGCCGCCAGTATTAACAAACATTTTTAAACAAAAGATATCATTTCTTGTTATTTTGGATAGATTAAAACATACATATAACATCATCATATAAATTTCAAACACTTCCATTTGAATTCAAAAAATCCTTGGCATCCCTTTAAATTAAAAGAAAAACATATGTAATAAACATCCTCTTGTAATATCATTAAGAACATCAATTGTCTACATTAGTTCCAACAAAAAACTAAAAAATCTAACATGTGTTGTCTAGATCTTCCTCCATTTCACCAATTTGTAGTAAATATGTACTCCATTTTTTCCTTACATCTTTGTTGTTGTTGAGTATGTATTTATCAAATGACTTATAATTCAATCCTGCCAAATGAAGAAAATTTGCCAAAAAAATGTAAAAATCAAAACATGCAATGTAGTTTGATTACTTATTGCTAATTATATACTTCATGCCATCTGCATTCTCTTATTATCATCAACTATGCATATAATGGTCTGTCATATATTAAACAATGTCTTGTATGCCCAATCTAAAAAGTATTAAGTTGATAAAATCCACTATATACAAAATCCAATTGCAACCCAAGTATGAACAATAAAAGAAATTAATTAAAGATTAGTTAAGCAACATCCCATAACTTCAACCGTACATGTTTGAGCAAACTTACATATAAATAAGTGAAACTTGTAGATTTAAAAAGGCAGCAAATTGCTACAAACTTGATTGGATTGACTGTTAGGAGATTTCTCAGCAATTCAATATATTCATGCGCATAAAAGAAACATCATAAACACCAGATTCAAAAAAGTGAACCAATAAAAAGAACAAACAGTTATTTGTATACGTAAAAGTTGTAACTCAAGTTTGAACTAATGACACACATCAAAGGCATGGCAACTAGCCTCATAATATTTATTTGAACGTCTTCTTAGCCAAAATATAGTAGCAACCCCAATAATCACTACAATCCAAACAAAAGCAATAATAAGATAAAATAAGAAACTACGAGAAAGAAAGAGGAAAAACTGAACAAACCTAAAAATTAGTGTTACAAAACAGAATATATCACCTAGCAGAGCTGCTACCATGTTCTAGATACCATCATTTACCAACCCGTAAAACAAGTATAGTTCCACAAAATTAATTGTTTCTTGATTCATGATGACAAAAGGATGATTCCATTTCCTTAATAGCTCCTATATGCAGCTAAGATTGATAAAAAAATTGCTTTCATTTGCTAAAAAAGAGGCTCCAATAATCGATTATTTGGGACACTCTAAAAAAACCGTCCCTAAATAAGCGTCCCTAAAAGTCAATTTTTTTGTAGTGCTGTTCACCAACCTATGGAACAATAAAATGGAAAAATATTAAAATTGACTTAAAAGAACTTAATACATCCAAAATAAAACATGAAATAAGATAGTTATGATACTTAAAAATTATAATTATCTAAACATAAAATTAGTTTTTCTTGATTCATAATGACAAAAGGCGGCCTCCATTTGCTTATAAACAAAAAATAGCTCCCACTTGCACCTAAGATTGATAAAAAAATTGTTGCCATTTGCTCAAAAAGAGGCTCCATTTACCCGTTCACTAACCTATGAAACGATAAAATATAAAAATATTAATACTTGAAAGAATTTAATTAGTAGATGATGGGCTTAAAAATAAAAATATTACCCATCATCCACTTATTGACAATTGACGGCGATTGAGTTTTTCATTTTACCATTAGTTGTAATCAATAGATGGGCTTACAAGTTTTAGAAATGACCTAATTTTTTATTTGGATGATCTGCATGGCAAGGAGAGTCTGTTAGCGCCCTATTTGCCAATTTCGTACGGTCTTTGGTAGCAGTCCTACAGTCAATAAAGTTTCTGAGCTGAAGACTGAGCACATTCTCCTCGTCAATCAGGCAAACTTTGTGTGGTGGAATGAATTGATCTTAGAGGTAAATTAGACCGACCAAAATAATCTCTTAGGAGGCGAGAAAACTTAATTTTGATATGCCTCGAGATCTGTGTAGGAACCCGTCACAATTGCATTTGTCAGTGGCTGCCAAAATGAAGGTTCTGACCACCTTCGATGGACACCGAAGCCCGCCGAAACACCCATACTTGTCTCGGCAGGTCTTAGTTGGCCTCGATGGATTCATCGGTGGGGTTCGGTGGGCACCAAAGCATGCTGACAGATCCCATGCAATACAGAACATGTGTTCGGTAGGGTTCGATAGGGTCTCCAGCAGGTTCATCGGTGGTTGCTGAAGGCCACACCTTTTGAGGAATCTGCCTATCGTAAAAGCAACGGTAGGCTTATTAGGCAGGTACCAAGGCCCACCGAAGGCACGAATGTTGGGGTTTTCCTATTTATACTTGACCTCTTCTCTTGTTTAGATCTTGGAGGTTTTGGATAGAGCTCTTGCCCTAGATATAAGAAGACCACTCCAAGAACATTCTTGTTGTTAGATCTACATGGAAGAATGATTAAACACTCATCTTAAGGAATCAAATCATTATTCTTCTATAGATCTGCAACCTCTTCTCGTTTAATCACTAAGGTTTAGTTAGTTTGACTCTAGGGAAGAACCTTTAGGTGATGATTAGTGAACCCAAAATGAAAACCCTAGGTTCCTAACTTAATTTAAAGCACTAACCACCAAAATTGAAGCATTTTCACCACACATTTTGCAGTAAAATCATAGAGTGAAGATGTGGAGCTAGAGATCAAAGGAGCTTAAAGCTTGAAGAAGAAAATATAGAGCATCAAAACGGACTATCAAACTTATTTTCCATTGGAGTCATAGTTTAGATTGGGCAAGTAGTTATAGGTTTATAGATTTTGTCTTCAGTTGGGAGTCTTTGTAAAATTCGCTGTAAACTTTTTGGTTCTTTGCTCCTTTATTTTCTGTATGTTCCTCATTCTTTTAATTAAATCATTCTTGACATCTTCTAAAACAAAGGTACTATCAAACTAGTAAGAGTTCTTGAGACCATCTCTTTATTTGTAAACCTTGTGGCATTTTTGTGTTCTTTGGTAGGACTCATTTACAACCATCCTTTTGTAGGATAGTTTTGTGCTTATCCAGAGGCTAGCACGTGCAACCCAAATAACGCACAAAGTAACCAGTAACTAAAATATTCTTCTTCTTGTTATTATAATAGATCACCTTGAGAGGGTATTTATAAGAATTACAATACTTGTTCACCAAGAAAAGGGAATACTAGTCCTAATAAAAATAGCAATCCTATAAAATAGAAACTCCTAATAATAAAACCTACTTAAAATATAAATAATATTCTTCCTAAAATAATAATTAACTAATATAAATTACTTATATCCAGTGCCTTTACGTTCTGCCATGTGCAAATACTCGTTACGCCTCAACGATGATATATCAACCACAATTAGGCACCCGATTCTGTGGATCAGACGACTCGAGTGGGTCAGTGGATATAGTAAGCTCAGTTGGATTGGGACCAAATAATATGATCCTATCATTTTGCTCCTTATGTAGGATTAGAGTTCTTGTGTAGGATGTGTTATGTTTGTAATGGTTTGTAGTAAACCTTAAAAACCTCTTGACCTTAGTGGATATCCGGAAGAACTCAAGGGTGAGTCTCTTTTCGAAGAGCGGATATAGCCATTTAGCTGAACCACTTTAAATCTTGTATATTGTGCCTCTTGTTTTTAATTATCTTCATGAGCTTGAGTATGATTTAGTATGATGTGAATGCTTAGATTGTTAAATCTCCATTATCTTGCTTATCATCATCATTTTGAATGTGTTTTGGATTTTTGTTGAATATATTGAGTGATTCAATTTACTTGGGTTGTGTGATTTGAAAATTTATGTGTAACATTATTGTTACATTGAACATAAAATTTAAAATAGTCATATTCGCACCCCTCTAAGGCATAGGCAAGGTTCCGACTTGCACTTTCAGAGTCCTCACCCAAAATCAACCCGAATAACACTAAACGTTTTATCATTGTAAAACATTAAATGATTCGGTTCATTTTTATTTATAATTTTAAACTAACTTTTGATGCGGTCTGAAGTAGGTTTGCAAGTCAAGCGGGTTAGGATGGGTTAGTACTTTGACCGAATCTAACCCAAAAACCTTAGCCCAACCTAACATCGGGCAAGGAGTTTCTCAACCTAACCCAACCGAGTTAGATCGGTTACTTTGGGTTATAGAAAATGTCATAAAATGACTAGAATTTAACTAAAATTGGAATTTATACATCAAGTCCTTCAATTTAGACAAAAGAAAAAAAAGTTCCACATTGATAAGGAATAAAGAGGGGAAATGAAGATACCATTATAATGCGATAGGTTATATTTTTGTCATTGGGGTCATCAGAAGGATAAAGAGTGGGGAAACTAATTTGAAGATGCATAATTGTTACATTAAAGTCAAATTATTAATATGTAACTAGCCCCCATATCCCGTGCAAGGCACGGGGGCTTCTTTTAAAAAAGATAATTAGAAAATTTAATTGTTTTAGAATTTGAATTTATGTTTATAATGTAGGTTTTTTAACCCACACCTAAGAGAGAGGGTTTTATTAACCCAATAATAGATAATAGATTGGGCCATATGTTTATAATGTAGGTTTTTTTAACCCACACTTAAGAGAGAGGGTTTTATTAACCCAATGCTTCTCCTATCTATTATATATATATATAGTGGAAACCCTGGGTCAAAAAAACCCTCACCGTAAGCTCACGGTAAAAAAAACCCACCCTATTATGTAATGGTACTTTTAACTCCTCCTCTCCTCTCTTCCAAGCTCCATCACAAGCACCATATATGTCACTCATTAATTCTCTTTAATAGTCATTTATCATGTTAATTAAGTTATCAAAAAAAAATCCTATCCTTAAATTCCTCCCAAAATATCCTTCTATGTCACTCATTAATTCTCTTTAATTAGTCATTTATCATGATAATTAAGCTAACTAAAAAAAACTCCTCTCCTTAAATTCCTCCTAAAATATATCTCATAAATCTCTTTCACAAATATACTAATAATTAAAATATATTTTAATTTTTAAAACTCCTAAAATTTCTCTCTTTTCTCCTAAAATATTTTCTAGCTATTAAAAACATTAATAAAAAATAACAATGCCCACACAACGTTTTTTAATTTTTGATGATTTTTTTATATCTCATAAAAAAGTTTTTATAGCTTACTCCTAAAATTTATCTCTTCTCTCCTAAAATTAGGCTAATTAGATACCAATGAAGAAAGTATAATAAATATAGTAATAAGAATCTAATTACACTAATATCGGTTATAAACTTTTTATAAATATTAATTAATTATTTTCTTAATTATTCAATACGTTACAATCTTCTGCTTAATTACTCAGTGTTTTCCTCTACTACAATTATCTCTTCCTATATAAATACCTTTTGATTCTCCTTACTCATATGTATAGGCACTTTCCACAGTATAAAGTAATCACGGTTCTAAAAAGTCATTTTGTATTTTTTTCATTTTTTCATCATCTAATTTAATTAACATTTTGATAGGTGGAGATCGGAATCGGCGGCCGTTGCATAGAAATCTCTATTGCAACATCCTTGAAGAAAATTCGATCTTGCTTCATCTACCCGATCAAAGTAAAGCTAGATTATTCTCTTCTTTTACCAGATCCAAATGGTTCTCTATAACTTTCTTTTTGAGTAGAATCTCTTACTACATATTTGATTTGTATTTGTCTTTATATTTTTTATATTATAGATAAATGAAGAGCGGATATTACTCTCTCTCTCTCTCTATTCTATATTATTTTCTCTTTCTCTCTGAAAGAGCATGTAATTGTATAACTTGATCAATCAAACTAATTTTTAAGAATTTTTTTTGATAGAACCAATTTTGAAGAATGAACAATTTGATATGTATACTATCTCCCATGAAGTATGTTTACAAGTCTTGGTTAGTCAATTAAAAATTGAAAAATGAATAAGTTAATAGTGCTCTTATTTCTCTCAAATAAGAGAAATAACTATCATGTATTTAGAAAAAAAATAATAATAACTATCATTTCACACTGCTAATTGTGATAGGTGGTGATCGGAATCGGGGACCGCTGCATGACAATCTCTATTGCAACATCCTTGAAGAAAATTTCATCTCGCTTCATCTACCCTATCAAAATAAAGCTAGATTATTCTCTTCTTTTACCAGATCCAAATGGTTCTCTATAACTCTCTTTTTGAGTAGAATCTTTTACTCCATATTTGATTTGTATTTATCTTTATATTTTTTATATTACAAATAATTCAAGAACGGATATTACTCTCTCTCTCTCTATTCTCTATTCTTTTCTCTTTCTCTCTGAAAGGGCAAGTAATTGTATGACTTGATCAATCAAGCCAATAAAAAAAATTGATGATTGGTTTTGTTTTTCAATTATTGTAAAATTATTTTCTAAAAAAGAAATACTTTAAAACTCCAAATAAAAGCATTTCGGAATTTTATATCAATTTTAATTAATAAATAACAAACACAAAAGCCTCCTCATGAGAAGTAATTTAAAATATAATAAAGTCTCCCTAATACCATATTTGTTATCTCATTTAAGTTCATGTCCAATAATCTCTCCATTTAAATTTATGTCCGATAATCTCTCCATTCAAATTTATGTCCTACCATATTAGTAATAAAGAATAATTATTAATACAAATTATAATTCAATAGTTATTGTAATTCTTCATAATAATAATTAATATAATAATATTACAAATTAAGCTAATCAATTCATATTTATTAACATAATTTTTTAAAATAAATGCCCGTACGTAGTACGGGCTTTAAGACTTGTAGTATATTATAATAGATAAGATTACATAATTAAAAATTGTTATATGTATGTATTAACTATCGGGTTCGAGTTAGGTCGGGTTGAGAAATCCTGTTGACTGAGCTCGACCAATAAGTTACTGGGTTGGCGATTTCTTTGACCAAGTCTGTGCCCAAACCCAAGCATTTCTGACCAAGCCTAACCCTAGATCGGGTTGGCCACTTGGTTGGTTTGGTTTAACCCGTCCAACCTTTTACCCCTTGTTAGAAGCCCTTAAGATGAGGTGATTTTTGTGGGGATGATATGAATAATGAAGAGATCATCCTGATACCCTTGAATCATCTACGACTGATAAAGAAAATCCTAGGTTTTTGTATGAGCCATCCTATGTGAAAATCATGTCGGTCAAAATATAGGTTGACCTAATTTTGACCATTATTTTTCTATGAGCCATCCTCATTATTTAATAATAAAATAATATTTTTTTACAAAAAAACCCTAAATCATTTTATTTTTTTTGTTTTACTCCCCAACCCTAAAACCATCACCATCACCATCCCCACCGCCTTCACCTTTACCGCCCTCCACCTCCACCATCACCGAGAGAGAGAGAACTAAGAGAAAGAGAGAGAAAGAGTGAGAGAAGAGAGAGAAAGAGAATGAGTGACAGAAGAGAGAAAAAGAAAGAGTGAGAAAAGCGAAAGAAGAAAGAAAAAAAGAAGAGAAGATGAAGATATCTGAAATTTCAGATCTCTCTCTCTCTCAATCTCTCTTTCTTTAATGGATTTAAATTGAAAGAGAAAAGAGAGCAAACATATTGAACTTTTTTTCCAATTTTGACCGATAAAATCATGAGTTCTCCAAAGTTGACAGTTACAGTGAAATGGACCTGAAGTTCTGAACACGAAGACTATAAACGGACTACACAATCAGTTTCTTGTACACAATAAACTGACTTAGTAGTCCGTTATATGTACACATGAAACTGACTTAGTGGTTTGTTTCATATTCAACGTAAATTAACTTCGTGGTCCATTTCCAATCTTAAAAACACACACATTATATATTACGAAAGAAGTTTTTTTGATGTAAACTAACACCAATTTTCCAACATAAGTTGAATACAAACCAAATGTCAACAAGTTGGTGTCAGAACAAATTCAACACCAACTTGTTGAAAATATCCAAAAAAGAGATTTAAAAATTAGCCTATGGATTCAAAAAGACCATTGAGTCCGTTTAAACTAAATTTAAATGGACCATTGAGCCCGTTTGAAACCAAATGTCAACAAGTTGGTGTCAGTAAAAATTCAACACCAACTTATTGAAAATATCCAAAATAAAAATGGCATATGGATCCAAAAAGACCATTGAGTCTGTTTGAACTAAATTAAAATAGACCATTGAGTCCGTTTGAAACCAAATGTCAACAAGCATGTGTCAGTACAAATTCAACACCAACTAGTTGAAATATCCAAAAAAAAAAAATTTGGCCTATGGATCCAAAAAGACCATTGAGTCCATTTGAAACCAAATGTCAACAAGTTAGTGTCAGTACAAATTCAACACCAACTTGTTGAAAAAAAAATTTGGCCTATGAATCCAAAAAGACCATTGAGTCCGTTTGAACTAAATTTAAATAGACCACTGGGTTCGTTTGAACTAAATTTAAATGTACCATTGAGTCCATTCGAACTAAATTTAAACTGACTATGTAGTCTGTTTATAGTCTTCATGTTAGACCTTCAAATCCGTTTCGTTATAACTTCAGACCTTGATTAAAACTCGATTTCACCTTTCAAAATCGGAAACAAATTAAATATTCACTTGCTATCTCTTTTCTTTCTCTCTTTCTTCTCTTTCTATTCTTTCTCTCTCTCCTCTTTTTATACGATGGAGGTGGAGGCGGTGGTGGCGATGGTGGCAGTGGTGTTGGGAGAGGTTAGGGTTTGAGAGAATAAGATGTTAAAGAGAGAAAATAAGAGAGTGAGGTTGTTTTTAAAAAAAAAGAGTTTGTGAGGGTTTTATTTAAAAAAGAGTTTGTGAGAGAGGTTTTAAAAAATAAAAATAGTTAATATTTTATTATTAAAGATGAGGGTGGCTCATAGTGGGTTCCTAGGATGGCTCAAAGTAGAATTTTTGTAAAACTAGGATGGCTCATAGTGTAGGATGGCTCATACAAAATACTAACACTCTCTTTAACATCAGTCATCATCTATTTGTTAAAAACTTAGGTTTTTCTATTGAATTAGTAAGTAATTACTTGAAGTTATTCTCGAAAATTCATAGATGAGTTAACATTGAAGCTGTGTGTTTAAACTTCAGTTAGTGGAAGTTATACATGAAATTATATGGAATTACATTGATGGGCAATTTTACTCCTCATCACAAAAATTATCATGGCTCTGCCACTAGTAGACGGTTTATGTTTTGGCCTTGGATTAATTTAAAAGGATGGAACTAGGTAGGAAGTACTCGATGGGGTACTTTAGGTATACAATTTTAGTTCCTAACAGATATCAAACTACCTAGAAAGAAGAATCTTTTTAATACTAAAGGTTTTGGTTCGTGTTCCTAATGGATCTTAAAAATGTGGAAATGGAACAAAAAAATCAGTTCTGGTTCGATTCTTATATAAATAGGTACCCATTAACATTTGAAAAGTAAACATCACCATCCCACATTATTATCCATCATCATCATTATCATCATCATCATCATTATCACCATCCATCACCATGATCCCATATTTTAAAAACTGGACCAAAAATTGAACCGGATAAGGCATTAGGTTTGGTCAATCTAGTTTGACCCGTGGGTTGGCTGGTTGATGATGTGATATATTTTTTATTGAGTAATGCTACTTGTATATAAAAGCTTTAAAAAATAGCCTCATGGGGTCCACATAGACACGATCGAAGGGTTGATTTTTTGTAATGATTTTGGATCTTAGAAGTAAATGGATGAATAAATAAATAACACTCACGAAGCAAATAAAAAAGAAATGAATAAGTCACAAGACACGCAAGATTTATAGAGGTTCGGAGCTAGTCCTAGCCGCACCAAGCTAATCCACTATAAATAATATATATACAAGTGTACAAGAGTTTACACTCTCACTTTATCTCTTCTCTCATACAAGAGTTTATACACTCAAGAACGCTCAAGAGACTATCTCTCTGCTTCTCTTTTCTGCTTACAGCTTGCTCGGTACAAAATATAATGAGGGAGTCACTCCTTTATACAAGCATGCAAAGGAATCAATCAGCTCCACCAGTGGCTGCTATCTTGGACCAAAACAGATAAAGATGGTTGCTCCTCCTTTATTGACTAAGAGATAAGGATGGCTACTCCTCCTTTTATTGACTAAGAGGTTGTAACTTTTTCAAAAAGTTACAGCTTCTAGATATTGCTAAATGGTTGGAGGTTTGTTAGCCTCCACCACTTAACAATCTCCCACTTGGAGTGGAACAAACCTCAACCCTAGAGTTGCCGCACACTATTGCCTTTCCTTCTCAACCTGGATTGTCAGTGCTAACTGAATCTCTTTGATGCGGCTCACCTCTTATCCCTCAGAATAAAAGACCCACTGAAGCTTTGCTGAGCTTCAGTTTTTCCACTGTTACTCCTTTGGTAAACATGTATGCCGGATTCTTAGAGTTAAGAATCTTCTCGAGTAATAACTCGTCATCCTCCAATAGAGATTGAATGAAATGATATCTGATGTCAATGTGTTTCGTCCTGGCATGATAAGCTAAATTCTTGGCAAGATGAATAGTACTTTGACTATCACTATACAGAACAGTATTCTCCTATTTCTGCCTTAATTCTGCTAATAAGCCTTTCAATTATATCATTTCTTTACTGGCTTCTGTAACAACCATATACGCTGCTTTGGTTGTTGACAATGTTACTAACTTCTGTAACTGTGAGTTCCAATTCACTGTAGTAGACCCCATAGTATAGACATACCCTGTCGTACTTCGCCTTTTATCAAGGTCACTAGCGAAGTCTGCATCCATATAGCTCCTCAGAATGGAGTCCTCCATTTCATAGCACAAAGGTACATTCGTGGAACCTTTCATGTATCTAAAGATCCACTTTACAGCTTCCTAGTGCTGCTTACTAGGATTACTAGAATACCTGCTCACTACTCCCACTGCATGGATAATATCTGGTCTTGTGCACACCATAGCTTACATAAGACTCCCAATAGCTGAAGCATATGGCACACTTGCCATATAGCAACAGTGATCTGCATTACATCTCGAGTAGCCACTTCTGTGCATGAAGTTGTCGAACTTCTTGTACCATTATCTCGGGGCCTGTTTCAAACCATATAAACTCTTTTTGAGTTTGCACACCATCTCCTCCTTACCTGTTTTGATTAAACCAGCAGGTTGCTTCAATTTCTTCATCAAGGTCACCATAAAGAAATGCAGTTTTTACATCTAACTGTTCATGATGGAGATCTTGTGAAGCCACTAGGCTAAGCACCACACTGATAGTGGTTGTCTTCACAACTGGAGAGAATATTGCATTGTAGTCAATACCTAGTTTCTACTAAAATCCCTTCACAACAAGCCTCGCCTTGTAGCGTGTGTTTCCACTTGCTTCGTTCTTTAGCTGATAGACCCACTTGTTCTCTAACGCCTTTTTGCCTTTCGACAACTTTGCTAACACCCAAGTGTCATTCTGTGAGAGTGAGTCCATCTCATCATTCATAGCAAGTTCCCACTTACTATAGTCTTTAACCTGTAGTGCTTCATCAAAATATTTCGATTCACCACCATCTGTAAGGAACAGATGATCCATTGTATTCATATACTTTGGATTCGGTTTAGGATTCTGTGATGATTTTCTTGGAACAAACACTATAGATGTTTCAGTCTGTATACTTGACTGATCCTGTGGAGCTGTAGGAGGAACTCCCACTGCAATTGGAACACATTCTTGTTGCACTTGAGGTTCCTCTTCTCGTGGAGCCTCTGCTTGTTCTCCCCCTTCCACTGTTCTACTTGTCATCCCTGTAACGTCACTCATGTTAACATACTTTATCTTGTCGACTTGAGTGTCTAATTCATCACGTTGGACCTGTATTGCATTCTTGTCCTTATACAGTGGATTTTTATTGAAGGTTACATCTCTGCTTCGAATAACCTTGTGACTCTCGTAGTCCCAAAACTTGTATCCAAATGAGTCACCTCCATAGCCTATGAAGATATACTTCTTTGTCTGAGGACCTATCTTTTTCCTCTCTGTAGGATTAAGATGAACATGAGGAACACATCCAAAAACTTTCAAATAAGAAAGGTTTACCGTTTTACTGGTCTAATCCTCTTCTGGAATCCACATATCCAATGAACTACTGGGTATCCGATTGATTAGATAAGCAGTCGACTCTGTAGCATGCGCTCAAAAAGCTTCGGGCAACCCTAATTGCAATCTCATGCATCTAGCACGCGCATTTAGCATCCAATTCATACGCTCAGCTACCCATTTTCCTGTAGTGTCCCTGGGAGCATTCTCTCCAAATGTAACCCACTAGTAGCACATAGCTATAAGAATTTTTTTTTATCATACTCACCACCGTTATCTGACCTTAAGCATTTAAGCTTTAGACCTATTTCAATTTCGACAAATGCTCTCCATATCTGAAACACATCAAACACTTCAGATTTATGCTTCATAAAATAAATCCATACCTTTCTCGAATGGTCATCGATGAAGGTAACGAAGTACTGAGCACCACCGTAAGAAGTGACATCTGCTAGACCCCAAACATCTGTATGAACCAGATCCAGTTTTTCTTTCCTTAAGCTTCTACCTCCTCTGTTGAAATTGACCCGCTTTTGCTTCCTAAGAACACAGTCTTCACATAAGCTCATCTCAACTGATTTTACCTTCGGTAAATGACCATCTTTATGCAGAATCTTCATATTCTTCTCACTGATGTGTCCCAGTCTTCTATGCCATAAGTCGATGTCTTCCCCATCACTAGCCACTTCTCACTGGTGTGTCCCAGTCTTCTATGCCATAAGCCGATGTCTTCCCTATAGCCGACGTCCTCGAGCTAAAACCATAGCTCTCTTTGTCACTTTTCAATTATTTTTAGAAAAGTGCATCACAGTCATCATCACAAATTTGGCCTACAGAAACCAAGTTTCTTCTCAGATTTGGAACATGTCGGACATCTTTCAGCTTCCACGTTGAACCGTTGACTTTCACTTTCACATCACCTTTGCCGGTGATATCACACGCCTCACCATCACCAAAGAAGACTTGGCCGAAGTACCCTTCCTTGTAAGAGGTCATGATCCCCTTATTCCCTGTAGCGTGGAAAGAAGCTCCCAAGTCTACTATCCAAGACTCCTCTACGTTGTCCTCAGAGATTAAAAGGAAACTCTCGGTAATCACATTGTTGTCATTCACCATGACATTTACTCCATCATCTGCGGTTGCAACCACATTGACCTCCTTCTGTTGATCACCATTGTGTCCACCATTTTTAGCACTTTTTCTGTCTGGACAACCTTTCTTCAAGTGTCCTTCTTTGTTGCACGTCCAACACACACCTCTAGGTTTAGATTTTGATCTCCACCTAGATTTGCCTCTAGATTTATCTGAATTTTTGTTAAAATTCCTGCCTCTATCATGTTGCATGCTTAAGACAGAGCCTGAAAAGAACTAGAAGCGGTATACCCTCGTTTTAATCTCATATCTTCTTCACCAAGTATCATTGCCGTTACATTTTCCAATTTTAATTTTTCATTCCCCGCCGATCGAGTTGCTGATAGACATGACAGTCGTATCCCAACTCGTTGGTAATGAAGACAATAACTTTAAAGCTTTGACTTCATCCAAAAATGTAATGTCAACCTTGGATAATTGTGAAATAATTGATTTGAACCTTCCACTATTCACGTATTCACTATTCGCGGATGAATTAGCACCATATGAACAGTATCACTATTCACGTATTCACTATTAATGGATGAATAGTACATGCGGCTCTGATACCAGTTGTTGAGAAAAATTACCCTCGTCGTAGGTGATCAATCTACTTAGAGTTTTCTCTCAATTGTGGAATGCAGGATCTTAGAACTAAATGGATGAATAAATAAATAACACTCACGAAGCAAATAAAGAAGAAATCAATAACTCACAAGACACGTAAGATTTATAGAGGTTCGGAGCTAGTCCTACGTCTTCTTTGAGCTGCACCCAGCTAATCCACTATAAACAATAGATATACAAGTGTACAAGAGTTTACACTTTCACTTTCTCTCTTCTCTCATACAAGAGTTTATACACTCAAGAACGCTCAAGAGACTATCTCTCTGCTTCTCTTTTTTGCTTAAAGCTTGCTCGGTACAAAATATAATGAGGGAGTCACTCTTTTATACACGCATGCAAAGTGAGTCACTCCTTTATACAGATAAAGATGGCTGCTCCTTCTTTATTGACTAAGAGATAAAGATGGCTGCTCCTTTTTTTATTGACTAAGAGGCTGTAACTTTGTCAGGCTGTAACTTTGTCAAAAAGTTACAGCTTCTAGATATTGCTAAATGGGTGGAGGTTTGTTAGCCTCCACCACTTAACAGGACCTAAAAGAGCTTCTAGAAAGGAAGGGTTTCAAGTGTCAAAATTGGAACAAATTTAGTCCTCGAGAGCTGTCTAACTTGTGTTCACATATTTCAGTTTCCCATGCATGAAGGACACGCATTAAATGTAGTGGTATCTTGACAAAAACCCAATAGCCTCATCTATCTACTCTAGCTGTATGTACAAAGCCATCAATCATAGCCATATACATATTGACGTTTTTTGTCCTACTTTTTCATAAACCACTAATGCAAAATCAACACCTTCTCCTTTACCATACATGTAGACCTGGCAACGGGTTAGGGTTAGGGTCGACCCTAGCCGGGTTGGCGGGTTAACGGGTCAAGATTGCTCAACCCTAACTCTGACTCGTTTAATAAACGAGTCAGTTTTTCAAACCCTAACCCTAGGCGGGTTGACCCTAACGGGTTGGCGGGTTAACTCTAACTAAAATTTAAAAAAATTAAAGACCATTTATTACTCATTAATTATTATTTTAAACTTAAAACTCATTAGATAAATTAAAATTTGTCAAATTTATTAGTTAAAAGATTAAATTACTAACTAAAACTTAAAAATTGAAATTAAAAATTAAAATTTACTTATAAAAAATTGAAACTAAAGTTTTATTTTTTTAAAAAAATATAATTTACGGGTTGGCGGGTCATCCGCGGGTTAGGCGGGTTGACCCTACTGACCCGCGGGTCCAAAAATATCAATCCTAACTCGACCCGTTTAGTTGGCGGGTCGAGTTAGGGTCGGGTTAGGCGGGCCGGGTTAGGGTCGGGTTTGCGGGCCGGGTTACCCGTTGCCAGGTCTACATACATGTATATGCTAGCTACAAAAAGTCGAGAACCAACACTAACTAAAAAATATCGATTAAAGTGTATTAATATTCACAATTTGGTTGAATAACCACTGAAATTTCGACCACCATCATTTGAACACGAGAACAAACTGAAAAAATTAAAAAAATGTAGATAATTGGATTAAGTCGGATTGTTTGATGAATGGTCCCCCATTAATGGAATTTAGTTTGCGACTTCATCTTCCTTTATGTATTCTCCGTCTTTTGTGTTGAAATAACAAATCGAATCTCACAAAGACTTTGTTTAGATCCTATGGAATCAAAGAATGAAAGTGATCGGCGGTTGAGTGGGGTGGTTGAGATAGTTAGGAGGATTGGAAAAGTCGGAGAGGAGAGTCCCCAAATAAAAGGCAGCATTCTTGTTGGGTCAAAATGTTTTGACTCGGGGTCAAGAATTTGAGCCTCCCCCTTAACTGTTCTGAGTGTCCCTTTGACAACAGTCTTTTTCTAATGTGATTGTACGTTGTCTAAAGTTCGTCCCCACTAATTAAGGAAAATCCCTAGCTCTGCCACTTTATTCAACCCATTGACATTAACTATCCCGATCACTATGAGGAGGTTGTGGATTCAAACTCATGGTGGTGGTAGTATTGATGTGGATTTTCCATTCTGCATATCCAACAACATTCGAGTAGTTCCTATTCTCGATGGTCAATCTTCCAAAGCTCGCAAACTGATGGGTTTCTCTTGCTTTTCTACGTCAATGGTGGCGTTTTCTCTTCGTCATCGTTTATGGCACCTTTCTTTCTCCCTTTGGTGGCAATGTTCTTTAATTGCATCGTTAGTGGCACTCTTCCTACACACATTGATAGGGGTGTTCTCTTACGTCGTTAATGGCATATCTCTTGCACATTTGCTTGTACTTATAATTGAGCAATAAATTCAGTAAAATTGTTTATAAAATTTATCGGCCAATCAAATAATTTTCAGAAAAAATAAATTCAAATAATACTGTATATTCCACCAAATGCTCTCACGTTAATTTTTGGGTTAATCCTCATCTATATATATGAACAGTTGCTTCTACCATTGCACAATCCAGATTTTGATGAGTAGTATATATAGTAGGATCTGTTAGAAAAATCAGTTTTGACCAGCAATATTTAAGTAAAAATTTGAGTGTGACCCACATCTGATTTAATAAAATCAATCATTGAATGTGATCATCTCATTGATGAGTTAATCGTAGAGTATTTATTTGCTCAAAATCGATTTCGAGTGAATAAGAAATTTGATCCTTTGTATCCAGTTAGTTGGTAATGGGAATATCCTAGTGGAAATGGAGTAGTCTCACATTGGAGAAGTGTGAGAAGCTTAAGTGACTATTATAGCTCTAGTTGGCCATAGGGTTTGGGCCCCAAGCTGGGGCACCAAACTTTTGTGAAAGGGGGAGGACCCAAGCTAAGACCACCACACGCATCGCCCGTCTATCCACCCGACTGGACCGCGCTAAGTTGGCCTAAGCCTCACAACTGAAATCTATTTTTTGCTCCAGACCCTATTCTCCACCGATTATAAAAGGAATAAATTTGTGTATGTTCATAAATTTCCTTTAACCCAGTTCAAACAAACTAGTGCATTGGTTCTGAACGAATGGGATAGTTACTCATTCAAGTATGTGTCTGTAGAATTTCTGAGAGAGAAACTCTGCATAATTTGGTTCGTTGCTTCCTGTAGTCATCAGTGTGGGACGATAATTGTATTAAGGACATAGATTTTAATTCTAACTTCAATCTATTTTGGTTAAACTTAGTTTTAATCTTCTTCTCTTCAATTCTGTCTTTTTTATTTTTATTTCAGAACTGTTGTCAGATATTTTTCTCTACCTTCTTACACTTTCACATGTTTAAGGACAGACACCCCTAAAACATATAACGGCTCCCTCTCTCTCTCAGGAAGTCTCTTTTGTTCTTTTATGGCGGCTTTTTGCGTTTACGTATCTTCTTTGTATTATGTAACGTTAAAGACTTATTTCGTTATATCTGATCGACCGTTACATTGACTTCTCTCTTTATTATCTCATGATCTTTGTTTTTCTTTTTAATTTCTTCATTGCAAATCCTCTCTCTCTTTCTCTTTCTAACTCCCCCTCTCTCTCTCTCTCTCTCTCTTTCTCTCTCTAAAAACTTTCATTAAAACAACACAAACAAAACCATTAAAACCAACACAATTTTGAATGTCTATTGAGAGAGAAACAAAGAAGAAGAAGAAATCAGTAGCTCAGAATGCTGAGTTAGTTTCATGGAGGCAGAAGAAAACCCTTGCAGACAAAGAAGAAGAGATGATTGGAAAAGAAGTTGAAGAACTCATTACATGGGTATAAATATTTATCCCAATAAAATGGAGAAAATTTGAAAAACCCGTCTAAAATCCGTTTCTTTCGCGCGGTGTTTCAGTGATTAATTAGTGTTCATATATATATATATTACATACTAATATTATTTGTAATGGTTTTTGTCATAGATTATACGTACAAGTAGGGGTGTCAATGTGTAGCTCATTAAACAATAATACCCGACTAAACCATAACCGCCTTTTTCCGTATCTAAGGCTAGGTTTATTACCTATTTCAGTACGTAAACTGGGGTTCAGTAGGAACAGGAGCCACCTTATAACTTATAGCAGAATTAGACGTCAAATATCCTTCCATTTAGTACTAGTTACAACTCTTTTTTCTTTACATTCTTTTTATACAAGGGATAGCTGTATGAATAACAGACCAGAACCAGAACCAAAACCGGCTCCAGGACTACCTATTTCAGTGTACCACAGAAACCGAATTAGAATTTTCGACATCCATGGCCATTCAAGTCCTCCAACCTCTGATATATCATGCAAAATCATCCATGAAAAACAAATGATACAAATTTTTTTTTTTTTTTTGGATTACTTAAATTTAATCCATAATATATACAACTCTAAATTTCTGCATTTTCATATATCTTGTTCCAACTTTTTATATATAAGTAACTTAATTGCAGACTGACTTGTACTTGAATTTTTTTTGGGTGTTAAATGACAGACTAGCTTAATTGAAGCCATGGATGATCAACAGTTGAAGGAATATGTGTTGAACAGACCAGAAAACTTGCAGAGTGTGAAAATTGGGAAGACTTCATCAAGCAAAAGAGTAAGAAACAGATTGCTGTAAATTTACCATTACCATTTGCATAAAAAAATATTAATAAGAAACTAAGAATTGTTTATCTACTCTATTACGTATTTTTATGTAAATATTTTCAGTTTGACATGGTTTCTAGGTCACTTTAACTAGAAGACCTTATTATTGATTTAGAAGGCCTAGGGCAGAGACTGATGAGTTGATCCATTTACTCACTAAATTTGAAAATGCTTTCAACTTAAAAAGTATTAGACCTAAGAAAACTTTTCTTTCGAAACTGTTATACTATAAACTATGGGGCACAATATGGCCAACTTGGATTAGGTCGGGTTGTTCGGGTTAGTGAAAATATTCTATTTTCATAAATAATATTATAGTAAATTGTGTAGAAGCTGTCGGGTTCGGGTTCTTAACCCATCAACCCAGGTCCACCGAACCAAAACTCGAAAAAGTGAATCCCAAGCCCAAAACAAGATCGGGTCGGGCCTGTACAGGTTTCAGCCCCAGTAAAAATACCCAATGAAAACTTTCATTTTCTGCTAAAATCTTTCCTTAATAAGCATCAAACAGGGCCTAGGGTGATTATTTTCTTCTCAGAAAAGAGGTCTGTTGATGTTGCAGGTACAAAGGAGTACAGGGAAGTCTAAATGTTCTCCTTCTAATGGTTTAATGGATGCAATTTGGAAGTTTCATAGAGAAGAAGATGAAGAAACCTCTGTAAGATTCCAAGTCTAAAGCACAGAAAATGAATAACTACCAGTTTGATCAGAAAATTTGTTTAGTTTCTTGTAATAATTATATATAAATCAGTCTCCCTTCTACTTCTTCAACCAGTCGTCTTTTCTAATGCAATAAAGTTACATATTGTCTATTTTTCTTTAGTCTCATGTACATACTGTCATATCGCATGATTTTTCGGTTTGTTGTTTTCTATCCATGAAAATACAGGTTATCTTAGATTATCTCCGAAAGGTATATGAACTATATGATTAAATAGTTCAACTCTAGCATTAAATTATTTACTTATGCTATTCTGCAGTTCGGACGTCTTCGATGCTGCATACACCAAACATCACAATGCAAAACAATCTTAAAATTTCAATCTAGAGATAAAACTTGGGACAACTGAAAAAATAACAAAAATGTGATCCATTAGAAACAAGTCTTCATACAACTGAGTTACATGTGTATATTCAATCTCTATCTGTGTTACATTGCTCAAAGGGTCACAAAATATAAAATGTTTCACAACTATGAGTTCAATGACCTTATATAAGACGGAAAAATCGTCTCCCTTCTCGTATACACCTTATAGTGACCCCTTAAATAAGAAAATGGCGTACCTCTCAGAAACGTCTCTTCTGAAATCTCTTGAAACCGAAAAGCCCTGATCAATGATGTAAAGAATATTAAATGAAAATTTAGAGTGTTCTTGCCTTCCTCCCACCTTTTCTACTTACAATCTCACACAACCGGCACGGTAATGTGTCCAAGCTGCCAGCACGAGTCTTTCCATAGTTACCTAATACACCACATCTCCTCCATGCATGGTACTCTGCATATGCAACAGGGTCATTCGCGAGGGCCTTCACATATGAAGCCAGTTCCTCCATGGAGCTAAACTTTGTCCCATCTATTATTGAATGTGGGGGAACAAAATCCAAGACATTTGGTGCCCCAAAATATATGGGGATTGCGCCAGCATCTAGAGCATAAAATAGCTTCTCTGTCACGTAACTCTCTGTCACAGTGTTCTCAATTGCAAGGACAAATTTGTACTGCGACATGGAACAGTGTAGATGATCCCACCATTTCGGAGCCGAGTTGGCATTATTGGAACACTCAGGATACATAGAAAGAGCCCTATCCAGGCCTCCAACGTTGTTCCAGCACTTCCCAAATGAGTGGTGAGGCAGCAGCTTAAGGAGATCCTTGGCAAGTTGATTTCTACGAGGAAGGCACCTTGAGGAAGACCAATAAACAAGTATGTCCTGTAGAAGAAACAATAGAATGAATTCAATTATTTGCCTTCCACTTCAACTTCATGGCATTAAAGAAATGTTTGAATAGAATGAGTTTTCCTGAGGATGGTCTCCACAGTGGAAAAAGCTCACTGTATATATATGTACGAGTTGGGATCTGTTTACACCATGGTTGCACCAGCCAGTGGAACAAATATGGAGATGCTCCAAGAGCTAATTTTTTGTGAGAATGAACTCCTAAAACCTAATCTTGTAGATTTCCTCATAAAAGATCAGCACATTCTTCAAATTGGGATCCTATCAGATGTTAGATGAAATTTAACCTTCTGAATCATCAATTCTAAACTAAAGTTTCAACCAAATGTTCATGGTGTTCAAAGTTTCAGAACAATCTTTATTTTGTGGGAATGATTCTCATGGTGAGTTCATCCTTACAAAAACAGCCATTTGATCATCTCCATTTGAGCCCCATAGGCTGGTGCAACCGTGGTGTAAAATGTAAATAGGTTAACACATTTTCTTTTGACACGTCCATTAGTCTTAAATGTAGATGAATCAACGGCTGACATTTGGTGAGATTATTCGCACAAAAAATTAGCCATTCCGACTTACTTTATCTCACTAGAATTGGAGTTTAAAATATCCAGATTTTTTAAGAAAATTAAGTTTTGTTCACTAGACGACTTTTAACTGTCAAGGTGCCTAGAGAACCTCAATCAGTAACCTGTCACAAACACACACACACACACACAAAGAACCATATAAGGAGATAAAAACTTACATTGTTCTTGTAAGACGACACATGATAATTACGATTATTGTGGAAAAGGCTACCAGCATAAGTTGCTTGAACATCATCCTTGGCATGATAACCGATAAAAATATCCTCAACACCCGACCTTCGTCGTTCAGCCTCAAGATCCATGTATGCACGAAGTGGGTCTCCTTCATGTCTCTGGAGAACATAAAAAGAAAACGAAAAATGATAAATGAGGCGAATCACACTAGTCCCTCAACTAGAAATGTAAGAAAGCCCAACAAGAAGCAAAATAAACTTTTCTCACTCACTACACTCCTAATATTTCCACTTGAGACTGAAAGTTTACCCTGTTTTATTTGAAGTTTGATCAAGTAATTAAATATGCAATCATAGATCAGAGATAAGGTTCACACACAACTCAGACAGATAGCTTAAATCATTGCATTTGGCATAATCCATTTAGGATTTTCCATGTCACCCAGACTCAATTGTTTCTGGGTCAAAAAAAAAGACGTGGGCCTCATCCTGTATTTCCAAGCAAAGCACGGACACACAAAAGCATGCTGCTCCTGCATCAAGAAAGACTCGTAACCTCACCTTCTCGACCCTTCGATTTGTAAACAACAAAAAGTTGACAATCCCCAGCGGTAATTGATAGACTAACCAGACTTACAACTGAAGAAGGTTGTCAGAAGACTCAGAACAACAATAGAAACAAAGCTTTTTCACTTTAGTCTAATCAAGGGGATATGGACAGGTTCTTTCACTGAATTTGGCACTGGCCGGACCTTGGGTCCTGCAAATGAAATATTGCACGCTGAAGCATTTTTCCCGAAATAAAATCTGCTTTCGGGGACAACTTACACAGTTTGTTGGACACACAGGAAAGTTTGTAATTCCAGAACTTTCAAAGATTTGGAAACAAAGAACGAAGAAATCTTTTTGGGAGCTCCATTTCCTACTTTTGTGTACTGCCCATCTTTCACTAATGATGGGGCAAATTTTGAGGAGCTGGTCTTCAATTTGGATATTTCTGTGACTAGAGAATCTGTGTGTTCTCTCCTCAACAACCTAAAGTTTTTATTTCTTCTTTTGTTCTCTTTTTCCCCCTCTTTTTTATAAAATTTTGCTTCATCAGATACAAAAAGAAAAAAGGACAAGAGAACAACACAGAGAAAATTTTTGAGGTTCTACCTTCTTATTATTTATAAAATTCTTTACCTTGAAAAAAACACCGACATACACACACAGACACAGACAAGGGCAATAATCAGATCAGGGAGCACCAGGAGCTGAAGCTCTGCCAGAATACGTTTTTTGAGAATGTGGATAGGTAACTTGAAATAAAAAACAAGATGATTTATGATCTGCCAATTCTTTGACAAACAAGCCCGTCTGAGACACTTAGAAATGACAGGGGAAAGCTAATATATTTGTTCAACCATGTAAAGCTTGACAAGCAGATTATCAAAGGACAAAGGGCAACTTCAGGTAGGAGGTATTGCATACAATTAAGAGCGGAAACAATAGAATGCACGGCAAAAGCTCCTTTTTTCCTACCACTTCAATATGTGCTATGAACGCAGTCTTCAAACAAAAAACAAAACCTTCTAGTAAGACTAAAGAACAGTCAAAGAAATTCATACTCCCCAAATTTTTGAAAATGGCCATCTTGCTTCCACATCAGTGGTTCTACTTAACTTTCCCAAAAAAAAAAAAAAGGTAAAATCAAAAAGAACAAAACCAAAATACGAACAGATTTATGTGGAAACCCAAGATGGTAAAAGACCACAGCTTACCAAATCCACTAAGCTCGAAGGATAAAAATAAATAAAATAGGAAACTGTAGAATCCAAAAGTAGATTGATGTGTACCGTGCTCCCTAGGTGAAAGCACCATATTATCCAAGACATGAGTATATGGATACTAATGGGACGAGCATCATGATTTCGCCTCATATGCTCCAAGGCAACTCTTTTAACAAATTACACTTATTAATGAGATACAGAAAAGGAAAGTAGATTATTCATCTTTCTAGATTTTTTTTTTCCTGATCGATCTAAAAGCTTGACAAAGCCGCTCTAAAATGACACCTGTAGTACGATATCTATCTGGCCTCATCAGTCACTTCTATTCGTTTTTCTAGGCAGGTGGGTATTTCGTTATGGCATCAAAAAATAGACAAGTGAAGATGGGTTTGGAATCCAGATTATGTTATGATTGTTATCAACATACTGAATTTATCTAAACAAGCTGGTGTCTGCAATTTTTTTGGTGTCAACAACCAGGTAAGCCAGCTTTTAACAAGATCACTAACTAAAGATTCAAACAATCGTTATCAACCTTTCGACCCATTTCAAAGTACCTGCGCAATCTGTTCTGATCTTTTACACAAAATTAAAAATTGTCCAGTAATCAGAATATCACAACTAATTCTGATTCTCATCTTGCCATTTTAGTAAAATGGAAATATCAATTGAGTGATCAGTGGTCATTGTGAGGGGAGATTAGAATTGATCTACATATACACTAGGGTGTTTATGAAATAACGAATGGTTCAGGGCATACATAAAAATACACTACAAAATCTAGCAATTGGAAATAAGAAAAAAAAAAAAAAATCAGAACTCTGTGCAATAGTAATTGAATATCAATTTCATGATTCATCAATATCAAACTCCAAATTCATATAAATCTACATTGAATTCAGTGCCAAACAATTAAAAATATTACAAGACAAAATTGAGCTACCTGAGATGGAGGAGTGGTGGTCTCAAACAACAACACATCAGGCTTATCAGCAAGAACTGAAGATTTAGTCCAAAGACAACTCAACCCACATCGGCAAGAATACAAATTATCCAAATTATCAGGAATCCAAGTCCACCCTTTTACCAGTACACTCACATGATCCATCTTCAAAGCCCCACAATCAATTGCACCATCAACATTTTGCAGAGAAGAAGAAGAAGAAGAAGAAGAAGAAGAAGACCCATTTTTCAAAGGCACAAATTTGTGCTTTTCCTTGAACTGGGTACAACCCACTTCAGAATCCCATTTTTTGAAAGCACCCACCAAGTCAGTAAAAGGATCTGGGGTTCTTTTGATTGAGTTTATGTGATCAGTAAGAGATGGCATAGAAGAAGAAGATGAAACAGATGGGAATTCAAGGAATCCAGAGATGAAAAGAATCAAAATTCCAAAACCTAACATCATTGAAATTATGATGCAGTTCAGGGATTTGAATAGCATAGTGGGAATAGGTCGAATTAGGGTATCTTTCCCTTCATTTCTAGAGAGAGAAAGAGAGAGATCAGAAGTGAAGGGTTTCCTCCGCCATGAGAGAGGTTAGTTTGGACTTTGGACTTCGGACTCGAACTGGAGACGGCGTTTACTTTGTGAGTGATTCCGTGTATCTGCGTCCCAGAGTGAGCTTTTGCCGTTGGCCAGTTGTGTTCTATAACCATTAGATCGTTTCATCGCGATCCTCATATGATGTTGCTATCTGTATCAACTACCCAAGTCTCTACACTTGACAACGAATACGACTTTAATACACTAAGGCCCTATCAAAATTCGATAGGCGAATTGTTTCAGCTGCCACATATACATATGTATTTCAGTTTAGCAAGATCAGGAGCCGAAAGTGTTTGTCATTCGGGCTATCAAACTTTCGATGGGTATGTTTTACACTTTAGGTCATGTTTGGATGCTAAGAATAAGAATTGGATGGTAAGAATGAGAATCATAATTTTAAGAAGGGGAATCGCACATCCACCTTCTCTTATGGGTTTACTATTCCTCCATATTTTGGGAAATCAGATTACTAATTTATAAAGCTAACCAAACATCGAATGTTCAAAAAAAAATTATATCCTTCAGAATACGATTTCATTCCAGTCATCCAAAGTCCAGGGAAGTGCATTCTTCTTTCTTCTATTTTTTTTTAACTTCAGATTTGAAAATTTTCAAAAGAGAGCGGTCCGGATATATTGATATCCATACATTGAGTGTACAGTGGCCTATGGAGACCATAAAAGCATTGGCGGAGCCAAGAATTTTTTCTGAGTGGGGCACTTAGAGAATAACAAATTAGTTTTTTTAATCAACTTATTAACAAAATTTTCAATTGAGGTGTTAATGTTCTTTGTTTTACACCACCGATACGTAATATAAGGGTTTTGAGGCCCATAATTGACTGGTGGTGAAAAACAAAGAGCATTTTGTGTGAGTCCACCACTAATTAGTGGCAAAAAAATAAACACCCCATAAAATTATAAAATATAATATATATGAGTTAGGATCATAAGACATGTTATAAATATGGTCAATGCAGGGCCTACATGGAGATGATCCGACGGTGCGAAGATGATCTCCTTGCCAATTAGATCATATTTTTGTACAAAAATTATCCTATTCTAAAACTTCTAGGAATTGGTTTGATGTTAATTGTAAAAATAGACAATTTATAAGTCATATAATTTTTTCTGGGGTTAAAAGTTTTAGAATAATGTGATTTTTTGTGATGATGATCTACATGGTGAGTACATCATTATCACAATAAAATAGCCCTTAGATCACCTCTATGTGGGCCTTACAAAGATATCCACCATCCTAACTCAATATTTAATATTTTTTTGATTGGGTGGGGCACTTTTCAAATATTTTGATATTATACAACGGGGTTTTTAAAAACTTGGGTAGGACACGTGCCCCCACTCAAGTGCTACATGGCTCCGCCCCTGCATATAAGTTAGATATTCTTTTTATCATGAATGAAGATCATCCTTATAAAAAATCAGCTCATTTTAAAACTTGTAACCCCATCATCTATAGAGTAAAATCAACGGTAAAATATGAATAACTCAATCATCGTTGTTTTTCAGTGATTTCCAATCATCGAACGATAAGGTTACAAGTTCTAGAATCTTTTAATTTATCGTGAAGATGATCAACATGGTGGGGAGAACATCCGAACCCAATATCATCATTTAGATCAACTTCATGTAGCCCCAATTATTTGTATTTTGATCCATATTCTATTTTAAAAAAACACTTTATACTTATTTTTTTCTCCAAATTAGTTTTAAAAAAAGTGATTTTTCAATTAAAAAGAAAAAATTGAGGAAGACACTTAAGTCTGAAGTCTACAAACGTTTCTAACAACAGAGATGAATTGAGACAGAAATGAAGCAAATTTTTTTTATCTAATCTACATAGAGTTGAAAATTATAGTTCTTGTTCTCTCAGTTAATTTTGTAGTCACTTCTTTTTATCATAGTCAGTTGCATTGTATCTCTTTATTCATGGGGTCAGGTTCTTAGTCTTAGTCACTTCTCCTTATCATAAATTCCAAAAAAAAAAAACTCTCAACTCTCAAGTAAGATTTACAAAGGCCTGGGCTAGGCCAAGTTTGAGAGGTTGTGCCAATTAATGAGTAGCTCACACCCTTTGTGGGTTAGCCCATCTACCTCATTGGTCCGTGGCACTAGAACTGGTGGGGTCTATTTTGTGTGCAATTGTGGTACAATCCCGGAGATTATATCTAAAAAATTAAATAAAAATAGAAGATGAGTAGAAGAAGGATAAGATTCAGGTTAATGAAGGAGCCTATGACCTCAATATTTTAGGGTTGATTGAGGAACCCTTGACCTTCAACCAACACAAAATGTGTTTAGTCTCAAATATTTTTGTTCACATATTTCATTCATGTCCAAACTCTTTAAATAAAGTTTTACAATAACAAGCACCTCTAACTAAACATACCCACATATACAAATAATATCCTTAAAAACACGGAATGCTACCTTTAACAAATAACAACTTAGACTTATTCAAACTTATTAAAACCATACTAACTAAACATACTAAACCCACGTACAAACCTATTCAACTACCCTACTAAATAGCAACACTAACCCATTACACAAACTACTCGACCAATTCAACCCTAGACTCATACGTGTACTATCCAACTAAACTAACTATTTACTTTATTCTAACAATAACTAAAAATAAAAAATGACTAATATAATAAAAATTATAGGATTATCAAATTGTTTCTATGTAAAATAAGATAAAAAGATCTTATATCAATGCATGCATAAAATATTTATTGGCTGCTCCAGTGGTTTGGGAACTCCTCTCTTTTGTTAGAGTTCTTGGTTCAAAACATGTTATTGTTCAATGATAAAAATTCAATAGCGACTGAGTACTCTACACTGTACTAGCCGTTGGATGTTCAAATGCGTTACACGCGTTGTTCCTACGTGTGCTTCGCGCGCACCTCTCACACGTGTTTCGCAGATCATAAATTTATTTTTCCCTCTCACATGCACATATGAGTTGACAAATTATGCGGCGTGTTATTATAGGTAAATGGTAGCTCACTCGAGAATAATGATACGACGTATTATTAACTATTGGAGCATCTCTACATAGGCGCACAACACACATATAAATAGAGTTTAAGAATAAAATAAGTATTACGTGGCCCACTTGGGAACGATACATGCACTAATGTTGATCTAGATGATAAATAGATCATCGTCACAAAAAATCAGCCCTTGGATCAACTCAATGCGACCTCATTAGTAAGTGTAAACCAAGTGTAAATAAATAAATTTTATTAGGAGACATATCCTATATTTTGTGAAAGTTAAAACAATTAGAAATATATATATATATATAGGGGTGGACGGAGAGACGGTGTGACAGCTCAGAGATGTACGCCGCCGCCCACCCCAAAACCCACTCTCTCTCTCTCTCCTCTCTTCTCTCTTTCTCTCTCC
Organism: Macleaya cordata; assembly: GCA_002174775.1. Classification (NCBI taxonomy): domain Eukaryota; kingdom Viridiplantae; phylum Streptophyta; class Magnoliopsida; order Ranunculales; family Papaveraceae; genus Macleaya; species Macleaya cordata. The sequence continues at coordinate 391,735 of MVGT01004063.1, read as the reverse complement.
TAGTTTTTAGGGAGCTGGCTCCCCTTAGCCGACCTAAATAGCTTAAGGGGGCAGCCCCTTATATATATATATAGTAATAGATAACAACAGGCAACTTCTCTGTTGGGCTTTTGTTAAAGGAGCACATTCCATATGTATTTTTTTTTTGATAACTGCAGAATATATTAGAACTAGGGCAAAGCCACATGAATATTTAGAGTCCCTATTCAAACTGTCAAACATGAACGCTGGAGGTTGGTTATCCCAGGTATCATCCACATCTTGCATCCTAGCTTTTTTTTACTGAGATGTCAGAGGCCTTATTAGCACACCTATTCACATAAGCATATACAATAGTAACAAAAGAATTGGATAGTGATCTAACTTCATCCAACACATTCTTTGTTCTCCATCCAATTTTACCTTGGCCGCAAGTGAGATACTCTATTATAACTATGCAGTCACGCCTTCAAAAATAACCCGCTGAAGTTGGAGATTGATCACCCATTGCATAGCTCTCAAAAGTGCTAGCCCTTCAGATTCTTCAGCTGAGCTTGCCCTATCACTTACTGATCTAGCACCTTTGCAACTTCCTGCATAATCACCATAAACGAAACCAAGACCCGCCTTTGAGTCAGACCTAATGAAGGAAGCATCATAATTCATTTTAACTGTATCAAAAGGAGGAGCAATCCATTTCGGAATATTCACAACATTTGTGGCTATGTGGTTTAGAGAATTAGGCTTCACATAATAAGGAGTAATATTGTTGAGGTATGGAATGATAGAAGAGGCAACATCCTTTGGGTTTTGACGAAAATGATCAAACACAGCAGTGCATCTAACCTTCCAAATATGCCAACATATTTCACAGCCCATTCATTGTTATTTTCCACACCATTACCAGTCATAAACCAAGAGTTCACCAAATCCTTAATAGACAAATGATTATGGAGATGAAGGCGTGAGTGGACTGAGAAAACAAAAACCAAAAAGCCCTAGTGAAAGAGCATTCCAAAAATAAGTGAAAAACAGTTTCATTTTTGCATTCACAAAGGGGGCATAATGAATCACTATTTTTTAGAATCCTACTCAAGAGATCCTTAACAGGAAGAATATGATTATAAAGCTTCCAAACAAACATTTGAATATTAGGAATAGTTTTCAGCCCCCAGATTTTTCTCCGCTCACAACGTTTGCTTAATGTTAAACCCTTATAACAAAAACTGGGATTGTTTTGAATCCTGCAATTCTTCGTCTATAGTATTTGTTTAGCAGCCATGAATAAAAAATACAAAAGAAGTAACTCAATTAATATGTTTTTACAAAATAAAATAACAAAACATTCCATATGTATTACAAAGTTTTGTTATTTTATTTTGTGAACGATGTGTTATTGTCCAATTATAAGTAAGCACGTAAGAAAAAAATGTACCATTATAGAGTAGAGAATCCAACCACTAATGGGTGGAATATCGATTTTAACCTAAGTTTGTGATGTCAATTTTTATTTTTATTTTTTGCTTAGGTTGTCATTTGTCACCTGAAACTGATTTTTATCAAGTAAGCTAGCTGGCACGTCTGTATAAAACACAGACGACTTCTCTCTCCTTGAAAGCTATGTTTTTAATTGTTTAGATTTGTAAAAATATGGAGTGTACATTTAAAATTTCAATAGCTTACTTAATATCCTATTTTTTTTGGATGTCTTCTTCCTTAATAACTTAATTTATTATGACTAATAATGAATAAAGAACAAAATCCTTCCTTATCTAGCAAACGACAGCTTAATTACTTGAGTATCAAATACATCACAGATACCCCCTCCCTTGCTAGTTTAATAGTCCATTTTAATTTTAATCTAATCGTTTGTAAACACACGCAAAATCATTCATTTTCTCAAGGATGATTAAAATTAGCCACCCTAATTGCATTTATGATGATGGAGAAGAAAAAAAGAAAAAAAAATAATTATATAAAAAAGAAAAGAAGAATATTAAAGAAAAAAGGAAACATCATTAGAATTTGAAAAAAAAAAAAGAAGGGTAAACAGCATCATTTGACCTAAATAAATAAAAAATAAAAAAAATAAAAAAGAAGATTATAAGAAATTCGAGTGGGACCCCATGTGCAATTATACATTCAAATGGACATCCCTGTCGAGCGTGATAACTTTGCCCATGTATTTCAGGGTATTATTCTAGCCATACCCTACATAATAGTACATTTTGATAGCTATTTGACATATCCCACGATGTTTTTTTGAAAATGAGGAGCGCTAGCGACTGTTACTAGCTTCATTCGTAGCACTAAGGGTGATTAGCGACTGCCACTAGTAAATTATCATTATTATTAGGGAATTTTGGCCAAAAACACCTACTTGAAAAACTTTTTAGGATTTAGCCCAACAAACGTTTTCTTTTAGTCTAAGGCCCAAGGATAACTGACTGAAACCCTCTCGGACTGAAACCCTCTTGGGCCTTAGACTAAAAGAAAACGTTTGTTGGGCTAAATCCTAAAACGTTTTCCAAGTAGGGGTTTTTGGCCAAAATTCCCTAATAATAATGATAATTTACTAGTGGCAGTCGCTAATCACCCTTAGTGCTACGAANATTATTATTATTATTATTATTATTATTATTATTATTATTATTATTATTATTATTATTATTTTTAATTAGATACATCTTCATCATGCGTGGTTACTGAAAAAAATAACTAATAGTCTCTTTAAATGGGAAATTTTAAGTAGGGATTTTGTAGGGACTAGGAATCTGGTGGAAAACTAGTTAGAAATCATGTTATAAATCTAACTAGTTTTCCATCAAATCCCTAGTCCCTACAAAATCCCTACTTAAAATCCCACATCCAAATAAATTATAAGATTATCTCATCAAAATAACTAAACTAACATTCATCTTTTTGAAATTATGTTCGCGACCGTCTCTTCGCATTTTTTTAATTATTAGAGTGAGTTTGTAGATTGTATATGTTCACTTGAAACAATGAAGGTTTAATTTGATCAGTTTGAGTTAAATATTAATGCTCAAGCGTGACTATATATCTATACTATTAGTTAAGAGAATGGAGTTTTTTGGAGCTATTTACTTTTGGTGTCCTTGAAAAATTATTTTTTATTAAAGTTTAACTTTACTTTGAAAGGGTATAATAGTCATCTTTTGCCCCTCAAAAAAGGATAAATTAGTAATTTTATTCTCACCAAAACATAACCCATAAAATCTCTCCTTAACTACCTACTCAATTTTCACATTTCAATCAGTGCAATGGATATTTGCATTTTTTGGTTTTTTTATAATTAATTTCATTAATAGTTTATCACAAAACCAGTGTAAAAAATAAACTCAGTGTGGAAAACACATGCAATGAACGTGCACAACGCTTGTATATATATATATATTACATATGGTTTTTTCTTTTTTTGTTGGTCAATGTTATTTGACTATAGTCTAGAGGGTATGTCTAATTTTTCATAACATTAGGACACACAAAAAAGTAATAGGGTGTGTCGTGAAAATCCCATATTTTTAGGTCACTCTGTCCATCTTTACAAGGTAAAGTGATTCTAGGTATAATTATCGAAATGATCATTCATGCTACCCTAAATTGTAGCTTAGGGGGAGATGCGTGGGTGCAATTTTTGGAGACCGACTAACCCTTTCATTAAGTAAGCAGTTAGATTTAGGTGTTTTACCCTAGTGATTTAGGTGTAGATGAGAGGGGTCTGCACCATATGATGGTCCGGACACCTTAGATTCAAAGAAAAAAAAAAATTATAAAGGTGAAAAACTATAACTATCACGTTCAAATCCAACAAGTGAGTAGACGGTATACAAACCCTTTACACAAATCTTCCCATAAGCTAGGGCTTTGGGGTAGAATCATCTTTACTAAAATACCTTTTAGGTCGGAAATGATTAAGAATCTTGCAAGGGTCCTTTTAATATGGATAATGCTAATAGTCTGTTTGGACAAAGGATTTTAGGGAGGGATTTTGTGGGGACCAGGGATTTTGAAGAAAAATATAACATAATTTTTCCACCAAATCCCTTGTCCCCACAAAATCCCTCCCCCAAATTCCTTGTCCAAACAGACTATAAATCTCTCGCATATTTTGGGAGATTTGTGTCCTGCAAAACAATTGTATGGCCCTTATTACCTCGCAATAATCTCATTTTATATAGAAATTAGTTAGTTAATCGCATTTTGTAATTAGGCAATAGCCCTATCACACAAATACATTTGCTAACTACAAACCAATGCCATCTTTATAACTGCCTTTAGCATATTAATTTTTTTTTGATGAGGGACTAATGCGCAAGTAACAACAAACCTTAGATACATTACAAGGGGCATATGAGAAACACATAAACTACTTTAAATATATCTCTAACAGAGGTCGCCATCAACGGCACCACCGACAAATGTAGGAAATAGCACGTGACTTCTTGAAACTCTAAAATTAATTATATTTACCACAAACATATAACTAAAACTTAAAAACAAAAAACCAAAAAAAAAAAAAAAAAACACCACAGTCCCACTGTCCCAACAACTATTGAGGTACAGCTCTGACCTACAAGCCTTGTCTATATAAGTACCAACAAAATTGGAAAAAGAAAAAGTTTAATAAACTCAAACATCACATAATCTCTATTAACTTAACAAAAACCTTAATTTATAACAATTACTTATCTATAAAATTCGCCCTATTTGGTTCAACCGACGGTTTGAAATTCATCCCGATCGTCGAATCAATCGATTATAAGCAGCCCGGTTCGATCTTGGAACCAAAATCTTTGATTCCAAAACAGCACAAGATCTCTTACACGAAACATACCGATCAATGAACCCGAACCGATCACTTAACCCGAACCGATCACTTAACGATTTAGACACTTTCTCATCATGATCATCAGTACTACTTCTCCAATAATCATTCACAGTATCTTGATTATAATCATCATCATCTTCATCCTTTGAACATTCCATTAATGCTGCAACAAATGGATCTCTTTTGAAACTAGGTTTTTCGCTTGTAGTTATAGCCTTCTTTTGTAGTGCGAAGATTGTTTCTAAATTGAACCGTTTCGAACCGGCCGCGGGAGGCAACGGGAGCACAATTAGAGACGGATCTTTGTTTTTCGAGCGAGAATTATTGAATTTCTTGGGAATTCCCGGTTGTTGTTCCCATGAAAATGGGATTCCAAGGAATCGAAGTGTAGGAATTGAATTTACCGGTGAATGGTCGAGACATGAGGAAAAAGATAATGATGATCCGAATGATGATGAACGTGAGGATGTAGATGCGGAAGATGAGAATGAATTGCCGGTGAATCGAGACCGTCGATCTTTTTCGATCGGAAATAAATCGACGGTGTCGGTGTCACCGACGAGATTTACAGAAGAAGAAGAAGACATTGATGTTAGAATATATGAAGTAAAGGAGAAGTGAATTTATGTAAATTAAGATGTATGAATGTTTTTGTATTTATAGGGGGGAGGAGGGAATATTTTAACGAACAAAACGACCAAAAAGAAGAGGTGGAGAATAAAATGACGATGTTGGCCTTTATAATGTTGTGGATTAAATGAAATGCCACTGACTCACTCACTAGAGTTTAGAAGTGAAATTATTTACTTGAATGACGAGATCAAGACAAAAAGATGATGTATGTTATGTATAATTGTAGGCATGTAGTACGGTATCATTTAGTCTTGTTGGTCTCTTAACATGTGATGGTGGGTCCAGAATCATTACATTGATTTGATGATATTCTCTTTGAATATTATTCTCTTATTTATTTTTTATCTTTTTTATGTGGATGGAGCTATTTTTTTTTATAGGAAAGAAAAGATTTTATTAAAGAGAGAATTTACAAATAGTACGAGGATGGAGTTATTGTACAATTATAAATACAAGTAAGGATAAATGAGAAAATAATATAGCTAACGACTGACATAGGTCGAGAAGGTGCTATGGACGACGCATATAACTCACCCACCAAGGAGATAAGAGAATAGGCGCATCATAAACGACGGAGAGAACTTGCCAATAATAAACGAAGAGAAACCTACTACGCAATACTCATGTATGCAAAGTCCTCGGAATATAATAACATGGACAAACCCACAACAATGCTACTGTCGTGACTTATGAGTTTTGATTCCATAACCTCATTAGAGAAAGAGGAATACCAACTAATTGCGCTAAGCAGTTGTTGGTATTTTACTCTGTTATTTACACACCATCGATCTCTTTATTCTATTTATTCATATTAATCTATTAAGAACAGATACTTTTCTAGCTAGGGAGATAGTAGTGTTCGTGCCAGATACTTTGATACATGTGTCAATGCCAAACACATAGTAGACACATCAGATACATGTCTATATTATGAATTTTGTTGCAAATAAGTTCTAGAACTGAATCGAAACATATATGGCACATACATGTCTTCTTCCTTTCTCTCTTTTCTCACTCTGGTTAAATTTTCTTTCTGAGAGGGATTTTTTAGAGTTTTGTAAAGACTTTCATCTATGAAATAAATTTTACACAGAATTACCAAACACACCATTTTATAGTATTTCTATTTAAAAATAACAAAAATATTTTAAAAAAGCCAAAAATATCATACAAATGTGTAAAAACATAACTGCCCTCTTAGAGCATCCACAGTCATATAAGCTAAAAAGGTGTTTTAGCTTTCTCTTATTTAGCCTACAAGACCGAGTTACACAGTGATAGGCTAAAAAGGTGTTTTAGCTTTCTCTTATTTAGCCTACAAGACCGAGTTACACAGTGATAGGTTTTTAAAAAAGTTTGAGAAATTATTTAAAAACTGGTTAAAAGGATATAACCGTCATTTTTAAAAAAAAAAAAAATTAAAAACNCTACGCTCCATGGGACGTAGTTTCTGCTCCACGCCCCGTAAATCTTTCTCCAGACTCATTTCCAAAAAGCTAATTTTAGCCTATCTGGGACTCTCGTAGGGGGAAATTCTTATTTTCCCCTACCCACTACTCAACTCAAATAAGGTAAAAAGGTATTTTACCATACCACTGTGGATGCTCTTACTAACTCAAAAGAATAATTAACTCTCGGTGCACTAACATTAGCACCAACTACTACTTCTTTTTAATTTTATTTTCAAACAAAAAATGTAATAACTTTAAAAACACAAATCAGTTAAATTTTTTGAAAGCATCCGTCGAGAGCTTCAAAATGAGATCTGTCAACAATACTTTTTTCTAAAAAAAAAAATTCAAAAATGCAAATTTGTTTTCGCGAAACATAAAACTATGTTTTTAGCCAAATTTTTTTTATCTAAATTGGATCAAAATATAAAATTGCCTACAAAAATAGGTAACATCAAAAGAAGAAGTTAAGATCTTAACAAGTGCTTTCTAAATATGTAAATTTCGTCAAAATTTATAACTAAATACCGTATGCAAAAAATATGTTTGTAATATTTTTACATTTGCAATAATATTTTTGATCTAATGAACAGACTAGTACTTTAACAACAACAAAAAACATGCAAAATTTTTTTTACATTTTGAAAACAAAAAACTACGTTTTAACTAAGTTGTATCCAAATTCGAATTTTCAGCTTAAAAAACAAAGACTATCAAATCAAGAAGCGAATACCTCAACTAATTTTTTCTAAATATATAAATTTTGTCAAAATATATTATTAAAAATAACATGTAAAATATTTTTGTAAAAAATTTGTAATAATATTTTTTTTTCAAACAATATTGTCGACTGATCTTATATCGAAGATCTCAACAAATACTTTTCAAATATATAAATTTTGTCAAAAATTATTGTTTTTAGTTTAAGATATATAATAATTTAAAATCTAAAAATAAAAATATTAATTCTTTCCCCTCTTAAATACTTTTTAATTATCCAATATACCAAAGATTTAAGAACGTAGATCCATTAAAACATCAAAAAAAAGAAAAGAAAAAGAAACAAAGAAGAAGAAGTAAGTGAACTGATGCAATTGTAATCATTAAATGCCTCAGCTAAGGATGTGTCTCTCACCAATCTTTTGTCCCCAAAACAGAACATCTTCCTGTTATGTAACATAGTTTCTTTGGTAATCCACTCCAACCCAAACCTATTCGACTAACCCTAATCCATACCAACTCGTTTATCAGGATAGATCTCACAACCTATTTTAATCATGCCCTAATATCAGCTTTAACTCCCAAACCGAAGTGGTAGGTACACTGAGAGGTGGCCACAAAAGTTAAAGACTTTGTAGAATTTTTTAGAGATGGGGTTTTTCTAGCCAATAAAGCTTTTTGGCCCGACCAAATGACCGACCAAATGCCAGATCCTTATGTGGCATGGTGGGATCCACCACTTTTCCCCTCCTAAAAGTGTTATGAGGGGTTTCCAATTTATGTGGCGGTGGGACCTACCATGCCACATAAGAATCTGGCATTTGGTCGGTCATTTGGTCGGGCCAAACAGCAACTCTCTTTTCTAGCTAGCTAGCTATAAAAAAACACGACTCTAGCGTGATCATTAGTACGTCTAAATTCTAAAAAAGAACTGAAGGCAATTAAGATAAATAGTTTTTTTTTTTTTTACAGAATTAAGATAAATAGTTGAAAAAACTTTTCAGAGTTACTAAATATATTTTCTTTATTTTCTGATAAAGTTTATTTCAAGGGTGAGGATTCATATTAAGTTCACAGTCAATTTATTTCAAGGGTGAGGATTCATATTAAGTTCACAGTCAAGTACAATGGTCTCTCTTTAAGGTCTACATTGAGATGATTCAAAGACTAATTTTTTTGTACTTAAGGATGTTCTCCTGACTATGTATAGATCATCCTCACCAAAAATCAACCATTTTTAAAACTTGTAATAACTCCGTCATTCGATGATTAGAAAATCAATGTTGATTGGGTTATCAATTTTACCATTGATTGCAATCTATTGTCGATGTTTACAAGTCTTATATAGAATGATCAATTGAGTTTTTGTAAGGATGATCTACACAATGAGGTGAACAATCTCACAAATTAACAATCAACCCATTGTATGAGATTATAAACGTAAGGGACTATAAACATATCATAACTCTTTCAACACAGCGAATAGGATTTTTTTTTTTTTTTTTTCGGATTCTGTGTTGTTTTCAAGATTGCATTTTGAGACTCATTTATTTTTTGAAAGGCTCATGAGACTTTCATAAATGATCAAATCTACTATTATAAAATTACTGAGTAACTATATAACAAAATAGAACGGTCTGAAGATAAAGAACGGACTAGATTTGTCCTCTCACAAATCTGAGCTGTCCGTGGTGACTAGGATAAACACATATAACTTCATAATTAATAGCGTATTTGATAAATAAAGAGTATCTAAAGGGTATATGATTAGCATGAGTTTGTAGATAAAAAATAATATGTACACTTGAAGCAAAAAGAATATGTACATGTTGAGTAGAGAGAAATTTATCTACCTCTTAATTCTTTTTAAAATAAAAATGTCAGAACTTTTTATCTACAAATCAATTTTTTACAAAATTTATATTTCTAAAAAAGATTCGCAAAGATCTTTAAAATGAGGCCGGACAGCAATAATAGAATTTAAAAAGAAAAAAAAAGTATTTTGATTGTTAAATACGAACGGGGTGCAGACTACACATGGTCAGTATGCCGAAGGCATGACGACATATGCTGGATGCATAAAATTGCAGACTTACATATGCTCAACTGATCAAAGTTTAGACGATAAAAACTTACAACAAATTGTGTGTCGTGCCGAAGGCAGATTATTATACTAGTATATATAAAGATTGGGAATTAGTTGACGTAAATAAAATTACCATCGCGTTTCAGTGCTTACATATATAATCATATGTAGGGCTCACATATAGTCAAACAGTCACTTGCAAAAACTACTTGTTAGAGGGAGTTGAAATTTGGAAATATGATTTCCATATTGTAGGTACTAAATCGTATCATTCAGAAAAATTCATCCTTAAATTTTATACCAACACAAAAAAATAAAAAATAATAATAATAATAATAATAATAATAATAATAATAATAATAATAATAATAACATAAATCAGATATCTCCCCACAAGCAAATCATTCAAAAAGATGACTCAGTTCAAAAAAACTGTTACTCACCCAATTTCTAAGCTTTAAAATGATGTGTAAATAAGATCATTTTGATCGAAATCAGCCATAAAATCATTTCGTGATAAATAAAAAGCCCTTGAAGGAATTGACAATATTAACATTTTTGCATGTCACGGACTCACGGGGAACTTCAAGGAGAAGGCGCCAATTTCCGAGGCTGTTGGATGTTTTATTATAGTTTGTCTTTGTATTAGTACAGTGATCATGTGTTGCACGGGGCTGCCCACTTATCCAATCCTACGTCTCCTTCATGCACCACGTGGACATGGAAACAAATAAGCTGCATGATTTCTGTGTGAGGCTCAGATAATCTGGGTCATACATCCAGATATATGGGCCCAGGGATTATTTTTGCAGTAAGATATGAAAGAAGGATTAATTATACATTTATACTTGCACCTACTTTCTTTGTTTAATACTCTGCTTATTCTTACACTACATACACACCTTGTAGATCTCGCACAAAGATTATCTGTAGGAAAATTAACAGTAAATTAATTTGATGCTTCAAAACCTTAAAATTTCAATAAATCCTTAATGGAATTAAAATTAAACTTTGAAATGATGTAATTTTTTGTGAAAATATTCTATATTAGTGAAAGGAGATCATCCAAAAAATTAAGGCCACGTATGGTTCTTTGTATTACAAAAAAAAATCTTCAACACCCATGCTTAGTTAGGTTCTTTTTTATATATTTCTAGAGGTAATAAGAAAAAGCAACTGAAATTCTAAAAATAAAAAAAACGTTATTTCTGATATTTTCAATTAAATCATCTGTAATTTTATAGTTTAACTCCGAAACAATTTTTGGATGTAATATAATACAAGATGTAAGTTAGTTTAATTTAATTAATTTTTAATCACGAACATTAAATCAACTCTTAGATCATCTTTATTCAGATATCAAAAATAAGATGTAAATGGGGCATAATTACCAAAATCTCTTGAGTAGTGGATGGAAACTTTAATATTTTTCTGATGAGAGATACTTTGCCCAACATTATTTACATAGTAAATATATAACCCTCGTCTAAAACTCAGTCATCGAATCATCTAAAACAACACTAGAGAGTTAAGACTTAATAGTTTTATTTATTTTTTTTGACACTGGTTGCAAAAACAAACAAAAAAAAAAAAACTAATAAAGTAATAAACATATTTGATAACATGTTCTACCGATTGTTAGTACATTAGGGCCACCATAATTATTCTTTTAACTTTGGATTTTTATGAGAATCTTTCTGTATTTATTTGTTTGTTTTTTGCGGGCTCAAGAAATTTAGACCTTTTTCCAGGGTTTTTTTTGTTTTCCAATCTTGTACCCTGTGACTTGTTTATTCAACATCTTTTTTCAATAGTCCCACATCACCAATTTACTAGAAGAAAAAGAAAAGAAAAGAAGGGTACTACTGGGACCCATGCAGGTAGCTCAAATTATGTCACGGGACACTCTTTAGTGCATTCACAACTCACAAGTGATGCTTCCTTTCAAGTTTCAAGTGATGCTTCCATTTTAAGTATTGTTTTAAAATGGGACATTGCATAATTTGCTTTGACCTCATATCTGTATTGATTAAAGCTCTGTTTTGTCCATGCCAATCTCTATCTGTATCTCATCTTATATATTTATATGCCTTAATTCATTTTGTAGGTTTTGAGTTAAATTCACTTCACTTCACATACACTTGTTATAGGGGTCACTTTGCTATAGATTACACACGTTGATTTTTTGTGAAGATTATTTTATTATCTTGTGGATCCCAATAGTTAGTGCCAAAAAGGTGTTGGTAGTAACAGAAAAAAAAATCTAAATATTGATTTTTTATGATGATGATCTTACTATCATGTGAGTCCCAAAGATTAGGCCCTGCTTGGTAGGCAAGAAAAATTTACAGAATGCAAATTACCACAGCTGTGGTAGTGGTAGTTTGCATAAACAAACAAGGCCATATGTATTCTAACTAGCAGAGGAATACCATACCAAGTAGCTGTTTTATCAATTTAACTAGGAATAACTGCAGATGCGAATTTTTCCTGCATACCAAGCAGAGCCTTAATGTAAGTATAGTATTAATAGAGAAAAAATATGATGTAACTTTCCAATGCATATGTGCTTCGACATGTTCCACCCACCTTATTTTTAAAGTATGCGTACACCTATTTGTGGGGGTACATGTGCCATTTTTTTAATACTGTACTGGTTTACCATCTGAGGAGGTTTCATTTCAAATTGGTTCAAAATTAGTTGATTGTAAATTAAAATTTTATTTTTATTATTTTCTATAAAATTTTCTTTTATTGTTATTTTTTTAATTAATTTGAAATTTAGTCTAAAGTTTATGACTGCTTTCTTTCAATTTAAAAAATGCCCTTCATGTTTCTTCTTTCTTTCGGTTTTGTGCTACCTTATTCTTACACTTTGTTTACATCATTTTGTAGAGTCTACCTTATTTTAACTCTCCACTTCTTCATATGAGGGTCATATATAGGATTGAACGACTGGTTTTGATTTACATGATGAAAAAAATATTTTAGCTTTTTTATCCTTTAGCATTCAAAGACAAGATATTTTTTTATTTTAAAACTTCTAATATTCATACTTTCTGAAAACAAAGATAATCGTTAATTTTGAATTATACTTTTAAATGAGGATGATCTATATGATGAGGAGCAAATCTTCACTTCCTTGAACAATGATTTTATTGGGCCACAAAAATCTTAGCAATATATTGGCAAAAATCTTAGCAGTCATATAGGATGGGGGATACAGGTGCTTTTCTACATTAGTTTGACATAATCCATGTGAGGCCTCATGGAGATGATCAAATGGGTGATCTCCAGTATTACATCAATCCAAAAAGTATAACTACCCCATCCAAATTTGTATGATTTATGAGTCATCTATTCCCTAGTTAGTAAGTTCGCGAAATATTCGCGAATCGAACGTATCAATGTTGTACCGAACTGAATAACCACGTTATTCAATGAGTCGGAATAATTCACGTATTCTTAACAGCTCCCGAATTATTCGCGAATAATTTTCGAATCCGAATCAAACTTTTGAATAATTCTTTTCACTCAAAAAAAATTATACTAGTTACATTGAGATTTGAATGTGTTATTTTACTTTTTAATAATTCGTTTTTCTTTAAATATTTTTTTTAAATCTTAGTTATTGTTCAATCCATTATACTAGTTCCATTGTACTAGTTGGAGACTTATTGAATGTGTACTGTTAGTATTGTAGTTTATGATAATATATAAATTTTTTTATCATAATATATAATATTTTTAGACATGGTACTTGTTTATATATCCGAATTTGTAAGCTAATTTTTGGACTAATCATCCGAACTATACACGAATTATTCTCGAACCTTATTTTATCAAACTCCGATTATTTGACCGGATATTTGACATAATTTTTCGTCCATAAATTCGAATAATTCTCCAAAGATTTCTGAACCGAATTTTTACCAAACACCGAATTATAACTATGATCTATTCTATCATTAAATTTAACCAAATATTTAAGCTTAAACGGGCTGGCCCAACGTCATAAAATGTAGAAATTTTTATTTTTTATTTCAAAAAACCTATATATATTAAACCTAGTTTCTTAATTCTAACCCATTATAGCTTTCAGAATTAAAACATGAATAATGCTAGAAGTACTCCCAGGTTAACTCCCATAATGACTCCTGGATGAGGTGGCAAGATCTGCTTCAAACTTGAAAAAGTAAAAAGCAACTTTACACAAGCAGATCTTGCCACCTCATCCTGGGAGTCATCCTGGGAGTACTTCTAGCATTATTCTTAAAACATTAATTATATAAAACAATTAAAATATATTTACTATATAAAGAGGCTGCATCAGCCAATAGTAACGGTTGATGCAGCCGTCAAAGTCGTTGAATTAAATTTGAAAGTGAAGAGAGAGATAGAGCGTGAAAAGGGGGAGGGAGAGCCGCCAAAATTGGGGCTTTGCTGCAGCTCAATGAGCTGTAGTAACATCCTCAACCTAATTCTTAATTTTTTTTTTAAAAAAAAACTTTTTTATAAATATCGATTCTATCTTAGAACCTTATTTATTTATATATATGGAGTCGATCCAAGGGCTGATTTTTTTGGACAATGATCTCCTTGACATTTAGATCACATCTGACTAACATCGTTATCAATGGACCTACATAATATCTATTTTATTTACATTTGGTTTACACTCTACTTTCACTAATTCTAGGCCTCACTCAAATTTGATTCAAAGGTTAATTTTTTGTGTAGATGATCTCCTTAATGTTCAGATCATTTTGCTCCATGATTCTACAAGTGGCATCACATACAAATTTATTATTTTTAATAATAACGCGCTGTAACACGTGTGAGGGGGCAAAATGAGTTTGTTACGCACAAAATGCGTGTGGGAGTGTGCGCGAAGCGCGCGTGGGTGGTAACGCGCGTAGCGTGTTTGGACATCCCCCACATGCGCTTTGCACACGTGAGTTGGTTGTCCTGCGTATGGGGAGGATGGACAGCCAACTCACACGCGCGAAGCGCGTGTGGAGGGACTCGTAACATTAAAAGATAAACACTTATCTAAACTATTTATATGCAGTTCCTATCGGCTTCTATCTATTAAGTCGATAGGAGTCTTCAAAGTACTCCGTCACCATTTTGATTAATTACAATTATGTAATTTTTTTTAATATTAAACTCATTTTAATTTTACACCATTTTGAATAATTACACTATTTATATGCAGCTCCTATCGGCTTCTATCTATTGAGTCGATATGAGCCTTCAAAGTACCCCGTCACCATTTTAAATAATTACAATTATTTAATTTTTTTTATATTAAACTCACTTTAATTTTACACAAGTTCTAAGGCTTATTTAAGAGGGTGTTTGGCAACACAATAATAAGTAACTTTTTTACTTATATAAGTCAAACAGTAGAAAAGCATATATGGAATGCAAAAACAAAACGACTTATATAAGTAGAAAAGTTTCTTTTATATCCAAAGTAAAAAAAATTTCCTTTTGACTTGTGAGAAGTTATTTTTGCTTCGAGTTGCGCATTAAATTTATCTTTTCCTCTCTTAAACAATTAATGGTTTCCAACAAACTACAAACTTATTTACTTATAAGTTAGTACTTTACCATACAAACTTCTCCTAACTGTTGACTTCTTAAAAGTAGAAGTGCTTCTATGAGAAGCATAAGCACTTTGACTTATGGTTGCCAAACAAATACCCTCAAAATATGATTCAAGAGTTGATTTTTGTCTGATAATGATCTTAACATCATGTGGGTCCCACATGTTAGTATAAAAAAATGTAAGTGTAGTGTTCATAAATAAAAAAAAAGGTGTTACTTTCTAACACTCGGTTTACACTTTACAGTGGGTGTCACGCCCCGCTCACACGTGTACCAATATTGTCCCTGCTTTATCCACCCCCCGGGGTACAGGGTTTTGTTCTTAGGTGAGCCCAAAGAGCTCACCTAAAAGGCCTCGGTACAATGTAAGACGATTCGTAACCTCATAGCCCAGGCTCTGGACACTCTCCTAGGCGATGTGGGACTAACCTCCCACCACCCCATAGGATGAGCCATCCTCGGCTCTGATACCATAATTGTCACATTGTCACGCCCCGCTCACACGTGTACCAATATTGTCCCTGCTTTATCCACCCCCCCGGGGTACAGGGTTTTGTTCTTAGGTGAGCCCAGAGAGCTCACCTAAAAGGCCTCGGCACAATGTAAGACAGTTCGTAACCTCATAGCCCAGGCTCTGGACACTCTCCTAGGCGATGTGGGACTAA
>MVGT01004063.1:348367-368534 GCA_002174775.1 Macleaya cordata | reverse complement strand
CCCTACCCCATCTTTTTGTTTCCTGTATTTTCTGGATTTGTATCTCATGTGATGAAATGATGATGTAACGATGCTTTGACTCTTCAATGAATTCTTGTGCGTAACATAATTTAGTATCGATCATATATTTCCCTAAAAGTTTTTAATCGCGAAGTAGAGGCCGTCCTCACGGACGGGCGGTTGTTGGGTGCCTAACACCTTCCCAACCCGTACCTTGATCCCCTTATCCATTATCTCTATACCGCAGACCATCCACTTTGGATTATCGCCACGGTTTTTTCGAAAAACTAGATATAGGTTGATTTTCTAAAATTTTGGGTCCTGATTCCCGTAAATCAGGTGGCGACTCCTTTCACATCACACTCACACACTCACACTCATACCCCCTTTCTCGGGTGGGCGAATCCTTTTTGCGCCCGTTTCACGTGCCACGTGCGTGCGTCCCTCTTCTCTCTCGGGAGGGAGCGCTCTCTCGCGTGCGCGGTGGGATCGCGCCGGATTCTGGCTCCACACATGGAGTTGATCCAAGGGGTGACTATTTGTACATAGTTATGATCTCCTCATCATATAGATCAATATTAGATGGTGGTTGAGATGGATTTGCTAGAGAATACGCGCATAATTTGCTAACTCACACGCGTGTAGAGGGCAAAGTGAATGTGTCGAGAAATTGCCAACTCACACATGCGTAGTCTGAGTGTGGTGGGAGGATATATTAAAAACTACCAAACTCTAAAGGGGTACATGAGCCTAACCTCCTCCAGTCCGAGCACCTAACTTAATAAAGAAAAAGAAACAAATATATATGAACACAAATACAAATACAAAAAAACATAAAAACAAACAAACAAACTCATACAAGCTAGGTAGAGCGACATAGAGGCATAAACAATAAGTTTAAGGCTTTGAGCCTGAGGCCTCGTCAAATTTAGCTAGTAATCCTCCACTTAGTACCTATTAAATATCCACTAACCACTTTTAATCCCAAATTAATTCTATTAACTTAAAATAGAAATTAATAATAAAAAAAATAACATTATTTTCATCCATGACTACCCATTTGACCTCCCCGTTCCACTTCCTCTTTTCTTTATTAATAAAAAAGGACCAAAAACTAATCCCACAAATCAATATGGGGCCATGAAAGAACATCCGGATGACAACTAATTCTACAAAACTCTTTGACAAGATTCTCGGTGTAAGTTTAGGCAACAAGAGTATTGTTCAGATTGGCACAAAATTGGGGCCAAAATAAACCCACCGTCCCATGTTGTATATCTAAGAAAATCTTCTAAACGAAAAACTATAAACATGTATTTTTATTACTAAGAACTCATCATCATTTTTTTTTGAGGGATGAATTCATTAACTTTTCTGAGGTTTGAAATCAAGATTTTACTCAGCTTAATGGCATGTGATTGAATTGATTGTCAAATTTAAGTTACAAAATACCCATGATAAATTTTATAAAATAACACATTGCATTAATTTATCTAAGTCTAACTACAACATGTTGTCAAACATCTAATTTGCACCATACACTTTCAGTATATATAGATCTAACATTTTCGAAATCTAAATTACAATATATTGAAACATACCAAAAATCTAACAAAATTCCTAGCTATATTTCAACATCTAAATTACATTTTCAATTCAACTAAGCTGCCGACTTTCAATGGAAATGAAGCAATGGTTGGCAGATTTTGGTTGAGCAAATTGGGTATTGCTTTGTAGAACTTCAACTCCTTTAATAAATCTAGCTTCTTAAGATTAGAAAAAATGGAAGAAGAAGAAGAATGAAAGATCTAAAATCCTTTGATTTGAAGAAAATTGGGTACTGCCATTTGTTTTTGTGTTGTGAAATTCAAATCCTTTAATTTGAATCTAGATGACTGAAAGATCTGTAGCTGGTTGCCGTCTTCACTTGGTGAAGCAGTGGAAGTTACGATCACAGTAGAGAAGATAATAAAAAAGAAGAGAAGGAAAAATAAAAGCTTCTTCTTATTTTGATCAATGGAAGAAAAATGAAGTAGAAGGGACGGTCAAGTAAGGAGTAATGGCCGAAAATAAAGTTAGTTTATTTTTTTCTCTTTTGATTTTAATTAATTTTTAATTAAAGTTAACATAATTAACTTGGGGTTAAAAGTAGTTAGTGGATATTTAATAGGTACTAAGTGGAGGACATGTAGCTAAATTCTAAGTAAGGGATAGAGAGGGGACAGGAAATTTGGGGCCAAATGATGTGCCTTTTGAGGTGGCCAGTTTCACATGAAGCTCTTAATTACCAAGCAATTTATGGTTTGTTTGGATGGGGGATTCCAAGGTTAGGATTCAGTGGGAACTAGGGATTCATGTTTCCCTGGTCTGTTTGGCTGCCAAGAATCCCTGGAAACTTGTTTCCTAGGGAAACATATTTTCTAGCAAATCCCTGTTTTGGAGTCCCACCTCCCCCCTTAGAATTTGCTGGAATTCTAAACTAAGGATTCACTATGTATGCACCCAACTCAATGTAGATTACACCCCACAAAATTAAATACAACAAAATAGAGATTTTCTTTGAATTTTAAATGGCAGCCAAACAAACCAAAGGATTCAAGCTTCCAAGGATTCATGAATCCATGGATTCTTTTATGGTTGCCAAACAAATCAAAGGATTCATGTTTCTAGAGATTCATGTTTCCAAGGACTCGTGTTTCCCTTGGGAAACATGAATTCTACATCCAAACATACTATTAGTTTACATATTTACATAGGACGTAAGTTCTTGTTTTCCATTTATTCCCATCATTTCTAGCGTATCCCATGCTGCAGATGTTCGTTTACGAACTACTCGGCTTTGGGAAAGAGGGGCTGCGTTTTCTTAGCCAAGGGTGTCTACATTTTTTCGATTATGGTTTGGGTCCATATTTTTAAATGTAATAAAATTTTTTAGACCGACCAGTTTACAAAACTGGTGCTAAATACCTATGTGGCAGATTGAGACCCACAATCTTTCTCCTCCTAAAAGTGTTATGAAGGGATTTCAAACTTATGTGGCAGTGGGACCTACTATGCCACATAAGTGTCGGGCATTTATTTTGTAAGTCAATTGGTCCAAATAGCAGCGCTGTTTTAAATGTGAAGTTGAAGTTGAAGTTGAACTTGATTAGGAGTTGTAGAGCGTTGGAAAGTGGAGGGAGACTTTGAGTGGGAGAGATGAGTTTAGTTGTGAATTGCTAAAGAAAACGAGGTGGGGTTGTTCTTTGCCTGGTTGTTTTGTAATAAATGAAAGGAAACAAGTTTAAGTAAAGTAGACAAATTTTTTTATTATGGGTATTTAACATATATAAAGTAGTTTTGAAAGACACATTAGCTTCTCATTTGCCGATTCACACGCAAATCGTGTGTTGGTGCATATTAACATGATGGTGCTAGTGCATGTCCCCCTCTCTCTTTCACTCTTTTCTCTGCCTTTCTCTTTCACTCTTCTCTCTTTTTTTATAATTTTTAGATGGCCAGCGGTGAGGTTGAGGTGGCCAGCGGCGGAGGTGAAGTGTTAGTTTAGTTTACAGCCTCACCACCCCCTAGTAAAAAGTAAGAAAAAATTAAAAAGGCGATTTTGGACTCAAAACCCATTTAACTTGTCAATCTCCCAACATTTTTAAGAACTCTTCTAACAACACCCAACATAAATATTACAAAAGTCGCACAATGTTATAATTCACAATTAAATGGCAAAACTGGCCTTAGATTTTTACATGTTCCACTCGTTTTATTCTTACATTCTACATACACTTACATGGGGGGCTTAAATATAGATAATACAAGGGTTAATTTTTTTTTCTTTTTTCTGAGATGATCTCTTCGTTATATAAATCATAGTCCTTGGATCATCTTCATGTGAACCCCTTAAGTCAATGTAAACTCATTGTATAATATGAATGCATGAGGCCTCTTTATACAATGACAAGCTCTAACATATATCTTCTTCATATATTACAATTTTAGAACGATGATATGATTTTTGGTGTGAATGATCTCCTTTCCGGCAAGATCCTCATACATCGTAGTGGTTTGTCGTGCCCAAATGGAGATGTCTGAGGGCTAATTTCCTGTGAAGATGTTCTCCTCGCTTCACCAAAACTTAGTCCATTCTACTTTTAATCCCATCATCCATTCATCGCAAATTAAGAGTAAGATGGATGGCTCAATCACCAAACGATAGGGTTAAAAGTTTTAGAACTAGTTGATTTTGGGTGAAGATAATCTACATAGTTTTAGAACTAGTTGATTTTGGATGAATATAATCTACATTGTAAAAAGCCAATAAACCGAACCATGTGCAGCCCTAGATGTGGACCTAGGCCTTTATTGGCCTAGTACAGTTGTATTGGGCTTGGGATGAGCCCATAAACGAATAGAAAACGAGTAATTATCAACTGTCGGTCGCCCTAAGCTCCAAAAAAAGTACTTGGTGGTTAAGGAATTTTATATTATCCTCCTGAGGAAAACTGACACAGTATCATCAACCCCAAAATATCCACGGCTAAAATTCCTAGATTAATCATTCATTACACAATCCCAATCAAAATCAAATACTAGAAAACCTAGGTATACAAAACCCTAATATCCTCCTAAGTCATACACTTAAATTTTAAGTAGAACTGTGAGACTGATAAGTGAAGTACAGCTGGCAAAAGTTTAGTGGAAATTAAATTAAAAAGTTATTTTTTTTGTTTTTTAACAAAAGTTCCAAATTCCAATCAAACGAAACGAGTCGAATTTAATTCTCACAGGGTTTCATCAATTCGAAAACAGATCAATTAATGTACGAACACTCAAACCCAACTTGTAATTCTACTCAAAAACTGATTCAAACGAAATATGCGGGATTTAGTTAAATTGAGAAGTAGAGATTTTTGGAATCTTTGTTGCTGTAAGAAAAAAAAAGAACCAGCATTATCATTATCATCATCAACAACAGATCTTTTCAATTTCTAGGGTTTGTTGTTGTTGAGGTTCAACAAAAACCCTAGAAAATCATGCATGGTTTCAGTAGGTTAGGTAATGGAAGGTCTAGTAATGGAGGAGGAGGAGTAGCATGTGCTACTGCTACTTCAACTTCTACTTCTTCTCCAGTTTCAACAGCAGTAGCTGGGACAGCAACAATGAAGATGTCTTCGCCTCCAACTTCACCTTCGGTGTCACCGAGATTTAAACATGGTCGGAGTAGGAAATCTGTTTATAATCTTAATCGTGGTTCGTCTCCGAAATTAGACAATTTTGTAGAGAGAATTGTGTATATTCTACTTTCTGCGGTTTTTAGAAGACGTGGTGTTTTACTTTTTGCTCCGATTTTTTATATTTCTGGAATGTTAATGTATATGGATTCGATGAGTTTCAATGTTGCGTTGCCTGGGTCGAAAATTGTTGTCGATCAGAGTCCTCCGAAGGGTTCGATTTATCGGAGTCCTCAGGTTTTTGAGAATCTTTGGCCTTTTATGCAAATGGATAGTAATCATAGCTACAATGAGGTATAATTTTATCACTTCTTCTTCTTTAATTTATGGATCAGTCATCAAATTGCTTCAGTTTTGTAGTTTATTCCACTGCACCTCATACTTTAAGAGATAACTGATGAAAGCATTCTTTTCATAATCCAGTTGATGTACATGGGATGAATTTAGATTTTCTAGAACGAAGAAAAGATAATAATTTACAGAATTATGTTTACCCATTTGTGTAATTATCAGTAGACAGTTCAAACTTTGAGTCTGATTGGTTATACTCCGCATTGTCACTTGTTCGACGGAAAAAATTAACGGCAATTTGGGTTTAAAGAAATTACACAAACAGAATTATTGGAAATTTTGTTATCTTCATTCAATGTAGATAGTGTGAGAGTTAAGTGAGCAATCAAACCATTAGATTCCCCCAAATTATATCAGTCACCCACTTAAAGACTTCGTAAAAGAACCTCCTGTACACTGCATACAAGAATAATTTGTCAGGATTGGCAGTCAAAATCCAAATCCATTGTATCCATCAATATACACGTGTTGGTTTTGATCCTTTCATGTTAAATTGAATTGTTCCAAAATCCTTAAACTTCAGGTTTCATAGTCTTAAATTGGGATATAGCTACTCCTTTACATACTTGCCGTTAAGAATTTCTTAGTTAAATGATCCATTATGTCGGCAAGACTTTCCTTTTTCTTTTTATTGTGCATATGAATCAAATCAATGTAATTGTTTTTGGAAATATTGCAGTTGATGACAGCGTGGCACCCAAAATCACATCAAACTTGGAAGCCTTGTGTCAACAAGAGTACTTCTTTAGCAGGTTTGAGTTTCATATGTATTATTTCAAGTGATATTAGTGTAAATGTTTCAAGAAGCATATTTCGACGATCTTTAGAACTTCTAAGTATGTTGCCTTTTCCCCAAATTGCAATTTGGAAATTAGAATTCATCTGCATTTATGTAGTTATTTTTCACAAGCAAATCTCATCTGCCATCATCATCATCATCCTCTTTTATTGGAAAGGATCCTTAATCAAGCATAATCTATGATAAAATCTTGACATATGGACTTGTGTGTTCATTTTCTATGATTGAAGCAGCTTGATTAATGACATCCAGTTACAGTTTGTTACTTGGTATTTGGACTTTATACCTCATCCATGGTCGTAGGTATCATGAATTTGCTGCCAAACCGCTCCCGGTTGAATTCCTGCAGACATAATATACTATAGCATTTATCGAAACTAAGCTATTCTACCAATCAAAAAGGAAAAAAGAATGAAGAAAGTCTTAAATCATATATGCAATTGTAATATTGTAACTAGATAGAAAAAATCTACAAATTTGAATAATTTGGGAAATCTTGTAGGGTGATGAATGTGTTTTTATGTTGTTGTAGAGTGCATATGTTAGAATACAGCTCCAATTTTTTTTTTTCTGCTAAGCAAAGGATAATTTCATTAAGCAAAAAGATATGATACAGAAAACAAAGCTTAGTATGTTCTGAACATTGTTAATATGTGTGTTAAGGTTAGATATGTGCGTTAACTTGTAACACTCGCTATTTCTCATTCCAATTGTTTATGATTACCTAATCAGTTCCAACTTTCAAGTGTTTGTATGCTTATTTATGAGTTCTTAAATATTAATGCATGAGTACTATGGTTATAGATATCCATAATCTCCCAAGTTTTGAAACATATTTCCACTTTTGAAGGGACTAGCGTTCAGTTTGGTAGCAATCTTTTAAACCTTGGTGATCGGTGAAACAAATAGTTTAAAACTTTGTTGATAACCATCTTCCCTTTTCCCTTATCTCCTTGAATTTTTTCAAAAAATATTGTATATTAAAAAACTTAATAGATCTTGTGTTCAAAGATACTCAACGCCACAAATTGCATCCAGTTAATTGGATTTCCTTGCCAACCAAAGCATCATAATATGTGATTTGGGACTTGATAAAATTGTACAGCAACCATTCAACCAACAACAACTACAGTTGTATTTGTTCATCTCAGTAAATCTTCTTCATTTACATACCTTCTTGGAAATTGGAATATGATGCTTAGGTGTTAGACATTGACTTTATTGTCTATAGTTTCAGATAGGTTGCCCTAGATCTTATGTACTTACAAAGTTCAACAATTGTTCTTCTTCCAAACATTTCTTTTAATTATTTCATTCTATTTGCTTTATTATGCTTGTGAAGTTAACGTCAAGAAGCTAAATGCTCTTTTATTTGCTTCAAGGGTATTCTGAGTTGCCGAGGTCAAATGGTTTCCTTATAATTGAAGCAAATGGTGGTTTGAATCAACAACGCATATCTGTATGTTTCACTTTTAATTACATTTTATTTCATGGAATGGTTTCATGAATCCATGGGCAAGGTTTAAAATCTCTTTTGACTCTGGTCATTTGAAAAATCTAAAAATATGAGACATTTTCCACCAAGATATTCCAATGTATACCTTATACACACCAAGTCATACGAATACAAACAAGGTTTTTTTTTTTCTTTTCTTCAGTCTCTCTTGATATTGAAATGTGTCAATCGAGAGATTCCAAATTTTTTTAAACCATGCCCATGAAAAGTTTGGGTTAAAGAGTCTTTTAGCTTTTATGCTTCTTGCGCAGCTCAATTGATGTGTACTTGTTTTCGATACAGATATGTGATGCAGTGGCTGTGGCAGCACTACTCAATGCCACCCTTGTCATTCCAATGTTTCATTTGAATAGCGTTTGGCGTGATTCCAGGTGACACCAGTTTAACGATTCTCTTGTTTCACATTATTTTAGCTCTTTCATATGTTCAATGATTGTATTTGTTAGCATGCCCACCTTTAGTTATCTAGTGGTATAAAGATAAAATATATCTTGTGTGAATAAGCCATTAGGAGTTGTGGCCACTGTTAAAACTCATTTGATGCTTCACTTGATCAGGCAATACATCTCTGATATACCCTCAGCTGCATTTAATACCAGTTCCGAACAGTTGAAAATAATATCAGAATTGAGTTTCCGCTGATTCTCTTTTTTCCTTCTCTTTATTTTCCTTATTCAGACAATTCTGACCGATTCAAACGTTGTTTCTGTCACATTTATATGTTGTTGGTACTTTAACATCCCTACCATAGATGCATAGTTTGTGGATGCCCCATGCTTTTGACTATTCAAACTGCAATCATGATGGTTGACTGGGTGCAGGTGAAGCTATTAATATGATAGTTATGATCCCTTGGTGTTTCAAAGGGGTGTATCTTGCATTCTATTCCTTGTGTGGTAGGCAGAGAGGCTTGATTTAGTTGATTGAGAAACCGATCCTGACTTGCATTGAGTGATAATAGATCTTGACTGACATCAAGTTGGCCATACTTTTTAAAAACTATTTTCAAACATGTACAATGACACCAACAGAACGAAATAAGATGGTTGACAAAGGCCCTCTATGCACCATTCTCAATTATGGACACGCAAATATCAGATTATGTGATAGAGCAACTATGATAGTCATAAAGAAAACATTAAACCAGCTAAATTTGGTATATACTGCTATGATATCCTAATGGAAGAAATAGGTCCAAAATTTAATTTACGTGGTTGAAAAATATGAATGTTAGATCTCACAATGATTATACTTTAGGAAGCATCAAGGTATCAACTTCATTATGTTGTCCACATTTTTAACATTCAACTCTTTTCTTTCTTCTTTAAGATATAACTATTTTTGCTCAGGTGCAAAAATTGTAGGAGTTCATTCTTTTTGTTTGTGAATTGTGCAGCAAGTTTGGGGACATATTTGATGAGGAGTTCTTCATATATGCTCTCAGACATAATGTTAAAGTAATCAAAGAGATTCCAGAAGATGTACTACAGCTGTTTGATAATAATATAAGCAACATTGTGAATTTGAGAGTTAAAGCCTGGTCAACTCCATCATATTATCTGCACAAGGTCCTTCCAAAGCTGTTGCAAATGGGGTAACGTGCTATCTAAGAAAAAATTGGTTTTTTCTTTGTTTTCTTGCCAAAATCTTTCTAAAATAGTTGAGATTTGTTGTTTATTTAATATACTAATACCAGAAGGAAACTGAATCTCCAAGAATTTCTTTGCTGAAAAGTTCCTGAAACGAGCTATTTGACTGCTTTCCTTCTCAGTTTCTTAGCAATAACCCATATGTGACTAGCATCTTCGTTTACAAACACTTCTCTTCTCTTGAAAGTGTTGTTTTATGGTTACGTGCTTCTCTTCAAGTCTTGGAATTGATTTCCAGCATGTATTGCATCTGGAGAATCATACTTGAGCCCCTTCTTTCATCATGCATATTCTATGACCCGAGTAACATTTTATACTACATGATGCGCATACAGAAATAAGTAAGATTCAATTATGCAAATCCTACGGTCTTTATCTCACTTGAGGGCCTGAGTTAGTCCAAGTTTGAAATGAGAAAATGAAATAGTTCAAGGCGGAGAAACTGATCGCAAGCATATAGATCCATAGCCCCCGTTTATTCAATACATTGTTAAAAGTTACACCTCCATCTAAATATCTATTTGTTTGAGCTTTTAGACTAACTGCTTTTTAACAAATCCCTGTAATGCAATCCCACAAGTTGAAATTTCCCATTCCACCTTTCACTACCAATTACGTAATTCAGATGCTTTTGGATGTTTTGAAATCCTGATTTTAGGGTTCTTTCTGCTAATCATGGAGATTTGTTATTCCACCACTAACCATAACGATCACTACCAGTAAGAGCAGCTAGAACAACACCCAACTCTAACCAACAACAATTGATGCAGCTCTTGTTGCTTTCATAGTTTCAGAGGCCGCACCATCAACTCAACTTTGGCTCTCTGCAATCGACGCTTGATCTAATGGCTTCTAAAGCCAGTGAGCCACTTTTTAGGACTTAGGAGTGTTGACGACGGTAAATAAGCTCTAGAAGGGAGGGATGCCATGGTTGATAATTTTGAGAAAAGACTTGAAGACACAGTTTAACAGAAGATTTTGCTCTAGATACAGAGGAGTATCTTCGACTGTAACTAAGCTCTAGAAGGAGGGATGCAATAAGGAGGTGGATGATAATTGTGAGAAAAGACTTGAAAGACAAAATATAACAGAAAATATTGCTCCGGGTACAGAGTTGAATGGCATAAAAGAATTTGTTTTGCAACCCCTTACGGTTCAAAGCATGGTATAAAATCTTGTCTGGACCGTTGTAAAATCTAGGCATTCCGAGCAAAACATTTTGATACATTTTGAAAGATACATGAATTGTTCACAATCAAACTTGGACTGTTTTCTTCCATTCATCGCCGAAACCAAAATGTAGCACTCGGAATTTCAACCATTGATGCAAAAGGCCTTAATGTTGTTGATGTTTACAATGATGGTTGCATATGAACATTGTATGCACCCAATAGAACTGAAAGCCTTAAGTATACGAGTCTTGTGCACGTGCACTGCACGTGTTCTTTACATTGGGTTTGTTCCTTACACTGGGTTTGTACCCAAGAAATGTATTAGAAGGGTAACACGCCACTTTTTTCTCTATCAACACTACCTTCACTCTTACACCTTGTTTACACAGGCGTGTGGGCACACAGAGATTATTCAACGCTCGATGTTGACCAACATGATGATAAGATCACAGCCCTTGGATCATCTCCACACGGGCCCGCATGCAGGCGTAAGTGGAGTGTAAGAATGAGATGGATAAAAGTGAAACATTAAAAAGGTTTATGAAGGTGGATGGAAATATCTAACCCATTTGTCCTCTACTGATTGTGACGCAGACACAGTGACGGACAGCTTAGATGGCTCATTTTGAGACACTTTGAAGTTTGAAGCTTCATTAAAATAGTAAAGATAATACGATGTTATGCTGATTAGTTTCGATTAATTTATTTTATGCTATTTGCTAATTTCATCATTTCCACAGAGCTTGATGCTAATTTTATAATTTTGTGCAACAGTAAACTTGTTCTAGTAAACTAACAGATCATATGTTTATGTGTTTGCCTGCATAAAACTGTCCTTATTCTACTGGTTTTCTCAGTTACTGCAAATCCAAAGAGATTTGTTTTATGTGGAGCACTCATTTTCATTTGTCTGTTTCTTCTTATCATGTTTAACATCATATTTCCACCTATTAGCATTTGGCTTAGGTTATCTGTTTTATGATAACTGCTAAATGTTTTTCGTATTGCCTGGTGCAGAGCTGTACGTATTGCACCGTTCTCCAATAGATTGGCTCATGCAGTTCCCTCAAATATTCAGAGCCTTAGATGCTTGGCCAACTATGAAGCATTGAGGTTTTCAGAACCCATACGATCACTTGCTGAAAGGATGGTTGATCGGATGGTTAGGAATAGTTCCATGAGTGGTGGGAAGTACGTTTCAGTGCATCTCCGATTTGAAGAGGTACTTCCGTGTCACTTTACATCACTTATGTTTTTGTGTCTTTACGTCTTTTATGAAATTTCCTCTTTATATTTGTGCCAAAATACTGTTTCTAAACGTTTCTTTCTTTCAATAAAGGATATGGTAGCTTTTTCTTGCTGTACTTATGATGGTGGTGAGGAAGAGAAACATGAAATGGATATCGCCCGAGAAAGAAGTTGGAGGGGAAAATTTAGAAAACGTGGTCGAGTAATAAAACCAGGGGCAATCCGAATGGATGGGAAATGCCCATTAACTCCATTGGAGGTTAGCTTTCTGATCTGTGTGATTTGGGATTTTATCCATTTTACCATGTGAGTTTGTTGAGGTGACTCATCAATGGCAGAATGCATTTCAGCAGCTCACTGGTGGAAAAGATGATCACCGATTTAATTCTTGTACTCTTAATATATACATGCAACTTTTTTTAATTTTCTTTTTAGTGTACAAGAATAAATCATCCAAGTTGAAGTCATTAGCGACTGTGGTTGGGTAAATTTCTGTCCCCATGTAAAATTCTTTCCCTTTATTAAGAATTGTACAAGAATAAATCATCCAAGTTGAAGTCGTTAGGGACTCTGGTTGGCTATAAATCTGTCCCCACATAAATTGAGTTCTATTTTATAATATTTGAGGTGTCTTGACTCAGTTTTCGCTTGTTTCTGCAGGTGGGAATGATGCTTAGGGGCATGGGATTTGACAATACCACCACAGTTTATGTTGCTTCTGGGAAAATTTATAGGGCTGAAAAATATATGGCACCACTTCGACAGTTGTTTCCATTGTTAGAAACGAAGGAAACTCTGGCCTCGCAAGAGGAACTTGCTCCATTTAAGGTACCATGCCTGTCACGATATCTGATGTCGATGTGGTTTTTACGTCAAAAAATATAGAATGGAAATTCACCACTGATGTATTTACCTTAGGGTCCATTAGTTTTAGATCACAACTGTCCCTTCTTTCATTACAATTTGATTTAGGAGGGAGCAAAAGATGTTTTGTAATAGTTGAGTTTCTGATGTAGGGCCACTCATCCAGGTTGGCTGCCCTGGATTACACTGTGTGCCTGCATAGTGAAGTGTTTGTCACAACTCAAGGTGGAAACTTTCCCCATTTCCTGATGGGTCATAGGCGCTATTTCTACGGAGGACATGCAAAGACAATCAGACCTGATAAAAGGAAATTAGCGTTATTATTTGATAGCCCAAATATCAGGTAATTGTTATTGGTTACTGCATGGAAGTTTAATGTGAAACGTAAACCTCATTTATCTTTTTGATTTTAGTGCTTTTTCGGTCAATGTTTTGGCCCTTATGGGTGTGTTTTACTCATTTAGAGTTTGTATCGAAATCTTTAGGAGAGGATCTTGTGTTGTTTTTATTGAGATTAATAGTCATTGTTGTTAAAATTGTCTATTAGTTGACAACCATTAGCAAGAAAAACTTCACCTCTGTATCTTATTGCAGGTGGGAGAATTTCAAGCGCCAGATGCACGAAATGCTACGTCACAGTGATATGAAGGGATATGAAATGAGGAAACCCAGTAGCTCACTGTACACCTTCCCAATGCCAGATTGCATGTGTAAACAAGTAGAAGAAGCAGGACATGTAGATGGTAACACGACGGTGACTATTTAAGTAGGATGGATGACATACATAACACTAGATTTATTTTATACGTGTAATTTAGTAATTAATTCAAATGATTTGTGAAGTTCATTTTTTCAATGTAATTTTGAAGAGCATTATTCAACCTTTTGATTCTTTAGGGTTCTTTAGCTCTACCAAAATTGTAATTTGATATTCAAAATTCAATATTCATTGTATATGATTAAACGACAGCTTCTATATGATAATATATTTGTGTTTTTCCTGCTCCGTTACAGTTCTAACTAATTTATACCTTTCAACTGTGAACTGCACTGGTATCACATAAATGTAGCTCGAGGTGCTAGATTTGCATCTCACTACAACTAGTAAATTGTTGTAGAGGGAGCTGTTGCCATTGGTTCAGTGAGCTTCTCCGAGTTCCATTTTGAATTGACCCACAATTAACATGGGACAAGAAGAACCCACCATGCTCGGTGGGCACTTAGACGGTCCTAAACGGTCAGATGAATGGCGTTGTTGACCATCTAAGTCCCCGTCAATCACATTGTGGGTTCTTCTTGACCCACGCAGGTCAACAAATCTCGCTCACATGCTCGCACAGAATCCTCAATAGCATGACACTACTGGTAAGCTTGCAGAGGAAATTAGACGACCCTCGAGTTATGGCATGGGAGTGTTTCATCAACAGAATTATGTGGTTGCTAATATACACAACAAAACAGAAAAAAAGTTTATACTTGCATCTGCAAGTTTTACCATCATTGAAGTCCCAATGCAACAAGGATGATACTGCCATACCGACAGACCCGAATAGCCCAATAAATAGAGAGTTGGAAGGACTTCATGAAATAAGAGAGATGTAAAAGAAAAAAGACAGTGAAGGGCTGCAGTTGTTAAGTTTGAAGTATATATGAAAGAAAGAGAGTCAGACCCCAAATCAACAGCTTGGACCTAGAAGAAGATGTAAGAATTTGTGGCCCACATAACCCAGTATGATGATTCATTGAGTTTGCAAACAATGGGCTTTGTGTAAACCCAATCCCTTAGGCCCGTAAGTTGTTGGGACTATCTTATTAAGTTGTGTAGGGAAACACCCAATCACTACCTATGATGGAATAGGTAGTATATAAGTATTGTGGGTGATTAGGGTTCTTACTCTCACCCAATTCTAGTGCCTAAAACCCTCCATCAGTTTTGCACTCACCTCTCAAGTTCTTGGTGTGTTATGGGTAGAGACGTAAAACGATCACCCCACTATTCACGATGCTTCACCGTGTTGTAAATTGGATTCGTGATCAAAGGTATGTCTCCTTGATTAAATTAAGTGGTTAGCATGATTATCAAGATCCTTAATTCATGTATTATTTCCGCATGATTGTTAGTACATGAATATAATAGATTTACATGTGGTATCAGAGCTTTGTTGTGATATTCATGTTAATCCGTAGTTGAATAACTAAATTGAAGTGGTTTAGATTTGGTATTCAACTGTTCCGTATAGTTTAATGTGTGTTTTTTTTTTTTTACCGAGTAATCGTAGAAAAAGTTTTGGTTTTGGTTTTGATTTTAGTATTTTGTTTTGATCGATGAAATAAAAGAGGGTTTACTGTAT
The DNA here is from genome assembly GCA_002174775.1 of Macleaya cordata. NCBI lineage: Eukaryota > Viridiplantae > Streptophyta > Magnoliopsida > Ranunculales > Papaveraceae > Macleaya > Macleaya cordata. The sequence goes on along the minus strand of MVGT01004063.1, from coordinate 353,362 downwards.
CTATTTTGGTTTGGATATTATTTATTTTGTCACTTGGAACAAAATTTAAAAGGGGCTTTTAAAGACCATCAATAACCAATTGAATCTGATCAGTGGGCTATTTTGTTTTGTGATGTTTTATGATAAATTCTGACTTGTTTAAAGATTTATGATAAAGCGGGTTTCAAAATTTCTATTGGCGGTGGAGATGACTTAATTTTGGCGCTCATCGTTGAAGTTTTCCGTTTACCGCTGGTGTTTTGGGGTTGTTTCGGCCGTCATAGGTACAGCTGGTATAGGATGGCGGCGGGTTTGGGTTGTGTTTTAGGCTAGGGTTTTCTACTGGTTCTTCTTTCTTTGTTTTAGGAAGAAGAGATGAGGTGGCTTTAGGGGTTCTAATTAATTAAGGGACCTGCTTTATTCAAAAAAAAAAAATGTTGAATAGTTTGACCGTGTTGATAAGGTAAGGACTGAGTTGACTCGTTATTAATTAACTGGGTTGACTCAGCTTTGACAGAGTTAACTCGGTTTATATTGAACATGATCATTTTAATTAGACCGAACTTGACCCGACCATGTTTTGGCCCGAACCCATTTGATCTAAATCTAGTTTATGTAACTTGACCCAGATCCACCACATAAATGGTTTGAACCCAGAACCATTATGCGTAAACTGGTTTTAGGCTTAGACCGCATGTATTAATGTATGGAGTTGAACCAGAATTGAATTGAATCTAATGTAAATTGGATCTGAACCGAACAGAAAGAATCTAAATTGAATCAGAATCTGAACTAGAATATTGGACTAGACTGGGACCGAACCAATTAATTAGGCAAGAATTGAGCCCATGTCTAATTATAACCGAAACAGTCTTAGTACCAATCTAAATTGAATATGATTAGAACAGAATTTACTGGAACCAGATCCAAATTTTCTTAAATTGATATAAAACTAGAACCCATTTACTGTATCGGTTTCTATGCAATTATGTGTTCATCTAATGTCTGTTTTTGAGCCGTAAAAGCTCATTTTGAACGATTTTCATAACTGGAAATATTGAAATCATAAATATGATTGATTTGGCATGATTTTGCTTAATCTAAATTAATGTTTGCCTACTTATGCTTTAGGGTCTTATTAGTTGCTTATTGTTTCAACTTTATTTTGACTCTATGTATAATTTAGTCTTGCCTGCACATGTCACCTTATTGAACTATAGAATGTTATAGGTTTAACCAGTATAGTGGTTGCCAAAGTGACCTATGGTGAATGATAAACTTATATTTTAGCTCATATTATTGGAACGTAGTAAAATAGTCGTTTACATTTCTTATTAATTATCAACTAGGGATTGGTCCAAAGACACATCATTAGTTGTGATAATTATGAAAGGTTATAATGTAATTGATTTATATTTGTTTCCCCCAACTCAGGATATATTGTGAGTGAACAATTTGTATGTCACGGTTTTAGCCCAAAGGCAAAACTATGATGATACTACTAGTTCATCATTAAGTATACATTATCCTGAATTATGATTACGGGGATCACCCACATAGTGTAGTGAAGAGAATTGTAGTTTAGACGAGCACTTGGTATGTTACAATTTTAGCCCAAAGGCAAATTGTAATGATACTACCTGCTCAACATCAGAATATAAGTTGTAAATGAACGCTCAGTATGTTGCGGTTTTAGCCCAAAGGCAAAATTGTGATGATACTACTAGTTCATTATTAAAGTATACTTGTGTTTTGAATTATAATTATATGAGTTTCTCTTCATCTTTAAGTGAACGCTTGGTATGTTGTGATTTTTGCCCAAAGGCGAGACCATGATGATACTCTTTGTTCACATAGTGAAGAGACTCATCGCTTGTGAGAGCGCTTGGTATGTTGCAATTTCAACCCAAAGGTGAAATTGTAATGATACTACATGCTCAATTTTAGAACATATGTTTTGAGTGAACACTTAGTATGTCACGATTTTGACCCAAAGGTGAAATCGTGATAATACTGCTAGTTCATCATTAAAGATATACATTTGTTCTAATTATGGTTAAATATTTTCTCTTCACTACTTGAGTGAACACTTTGTATGTCATTGTTTTGCCCAAAGGCGAAATAATGATGATACTTCTTGTTCATCAATTATAAAATGGGTTTCCTTTCACTGCTTGAGTGAACGTTATGTATGTCATGATTTTTCGCCCAAAGGCAAAATCATGATGATACTCTTTGTTCATCAATAACTAGGATGTATATCATTCTAAATTATAGTTAGGCAAGATTGTAAACTCACTACTCTAATAGATATCAATACTTTGAATATAAGATCTTTTCCTTAAGTTTTAGAAAAGGTCAAACAGACTTAGCATTGTGTTCGTATGAGTATGAGTTACAAACAGTATGTACAATATTAGACTTCCCAATATTAATTGTGCTTATTTCTTAGTAATGGCGAATTTAGTGGGAATAGTGGACCACGAAATGTGGAGATAACGTGTACTCGTTCCTATACATGTAACTACTCCATAATGTATATATCGCCATAATTATAAATATAGCTGCAAAATTAAAGTATTTAGGATGAATCTATATAAGTCCTTTATCGTTGAGAATTCCTAGCTCTTTATTATGATTAATTCCATATTCATGTTAATTATGGTAATTTAAGAAGAGGCAAGGCTTAAGCAACGAAAATATTATTTGATTCATCTCAATTCAAGAAGCTTGAAAGAAATGAAGAAATGTGAAAGACAAATCCAAAGTAAACGAGTCTAATTATGTTACCTAGGCTCATAGATGGAGTTAGACAATAAAATGTTTCTTCTGTAATAGATGGGACAATTTTATAAAGATTGTCATAGATGTGAGGTGTGTTTCGAAATGGGGAAGGAGAAATGCCTAACCTTTGTATGTTTCGAAACTAACCTCATTGAAGCTCCCTAAGCGATTTGGATAGTCAACTTTAGGACTACTTATGTTTTTCAATCTATGTAGAATTTTATTATGTTATTTAAATTCTGCATTGTAGTTTGAAAATAGTGTAGTCAATGAATGAAAGCTCATATTTCTAAAGGCACAAATATTTAGAGTTTATCTCTAAAGTATAGTTATAAGAATCATTTTAGTTTAAGATCTTATTGATCTCAAGGTGTGGGGTTTTGTATTAATAAAGAACAAACAAGCACACCAGTATAGGTGCCATATCATGAAGTGCATAGTTTCTTGAAAATATCCACTTAGATATCAGTATGCTTTGACCACTTTGTGTTTCGGTGGAGAAAGAATTTATCACCTTTATAAATGTTTCTCATATTAAGAGCAAATCTAATTCTGAAAGTAATACTCAAATAATGGACATCCATGAGATGAACATTGTTGTATTTGTAAGAAAATTAGATGTACGAAAGTGAGAATTATCTGATCTGATTAAGGTGATATGATAAACGACACAACGTCGTAATCGTACATTAAAGTTATGGTTAGAAGTATGTTAAATACCTTTAGCTTACCCATATAATGGTGCAATGAAGCCTTAAACACTGCTATGTATCTTTGAATCGAGTTCTTGTAATGAAAGATCAAACTTATTAGAGTTATGAACTGAAAGAATTCGAGTTCAAGACATCTCCTTGTCTGGGGATGTGTAGCGGAGGCTAGAAGATATGGTGCACATGAAAGATGATTGGATTTTAGAATGAAGAGTGGTCAGATCACCGACTACTCAGTAAAATCCAAAAGGGTACAAGATTTTATCATTCTAATCATAGTATGATAGTATTGAAATCGATAATGTCAAATTATTATGGGATGGTGAAATCAGTGGGAGTGAATAACCATGAAAAGTGGTAATTAAAGGAGTTAGGATACAAGTCCCTATATCCTTCCTCTAGAGAAGTTGTTTGTCTTATGGTTGTTAATTAGTTCAACAATATTATGAACAACTGAATGAACAATCACTCCGTAATGAGATTATCACCAATTAATTGAAAGTAGAATTTCCATAGAGAATAACATTATGTTGTTTTGAAAAAGAACAATTTTGTTATTCTGAATGACTATGCAGTTTAGCTACATGAATTTGAATTTGACATAAAGGGCGAGTAATGTGACTGTTAATGGAGAGAGGCACATAAATTATTCTAAGGGCTTCTTATTTAGGAAAAGAAACACATAATTTGCAAGTCTAAGTGATCGATACGTAGATTTAGACATGCTTCCTAAAGATGGTACTTCAAGTTCAATAATGCCATCATTATGTTTCTTTAGTTTAAAAAAAAAATACCTTATGGACCGGTATTTGTATCTGAAGAATAGTGGGAGTATATTTATATTTCTTGTTATATGTATTGATGGTAGTTAACTTGCTAGAAGTGATTTGGTTTATTGCACAGAACCAAAGATTTTCTCACTACTGAAGATATTATTGAGATAACCTATGTGTTTGGAATATAAATATTTTGAAACCAAACACAATAATCGTTAGAGTTATCTTAGAAGAAAAATATCTGAATAGATTTAGAGGAATTCAGTAAGTTCAGCTAGTAACACCCTATTATGAAATAATGATAGGGAGTGCAAGCACATGGAAGAAATTTTCATATAATGAAGCTTTGGGAAGCCTAATGTTTACCCTGAGAGTAGGAAGTATCTTTGGCCATGTACTCCTAAGAATGAGAAGGGATTATGAACGTTATGTCAATCTATTATTGTGTCATTAAGAATGAATGTGGATTGACTTTGTGGCAAACTTGAGGCCACAACTTATAGTTATGATTGCGAAACTTATCTCAGGATTTGAGTTTGTCGACGATGTTGTCAAGTCGCTGAGAGTTTAATGTGTCGCAATAGTCATCTTTTTAAGGAGTAAAGTATTCTAATGGGTTAAATACTTTTCTTAAGAAAGAAATTCAGAAACACTGATGTCTTTGGAATATATAAGCTGTAGCTTATAATTACGAATCCATTAACCAAGGGATCATCATTAAAACATTTAAGGAACATGATGATATT
>MVGT01004063.1:281554-336856 GCA_002174775.1 Macleaya cordata | reverse complement strand
TATTAAATTAATTTATAGTGAGTCCTATATGATGAACTTGGTAGAAGAGGGTGAGAATCTATGAAGCAGGGACACTTCATTTGGGGTCGCGTGTCCGTGTCGAATACGTGTCCGACATTTGAACATACGGACACACGATGGACACTTCAAATACATATTTCGTGATATTTTTTGTGAATATGTTCAAAAAATGAAAAGAAACATGGCACACTCATGTTTTTTGTGTTTCTTTATCTTTCATTATTGTCAAAATTCTATGCAAGGAATTTTCTAGAGTTCTTTGAAAAATTTCATCTACGAAATAAATTTTTAATATAAATATATATTATTTATTTATATATCTTTGCCGTGTCTGTGTCCTACATTTTTTAGATTTGGCGTGTCGTCGTGTCCGTATCGTGTCGTATCCGTGTCCTCGTATTCGTGTCCGTACTTCTTAGGTGAGAATATTTGTAGCTATTTTTATAACTTGGACTGAAGTAGTAAAAAAAATATGAATCTGAAGGCTTATTACCTGTGGAATTACCACTGAAAGATTTAGGACTCCCATTGCAAGTCCTGTCAATTCAAAATCCAAACATATCAAAAGAATTCAAATAAGTTTAAGGACTAAAAAAATGAAGAAATTTTGTTCTACCAAACCCTAAATATAACTAATTAAGATTACATCATACCTTGACCAGCACCAGAGGAGTTGGAGAAGATAGAAGCAAGAGCAAATGGAATGCTATATGTCACCTACAAAATTCAAAATTTTAGTCAGTCATAGACTCATAAATACCAACTTAATAACACCTTTCGTTAACCCAATTATTTAATTGTTTTTATTTTCTTTTTTCCAGTGACTTACCTTAAATGCATAAGGGGCGGATATTTACACCCAACCTTTTTTACTTGTGAGTTGTGAAACCCAACTTACTTTTACATTTCGCTTACACCCACTATGGGCCCACGATTGTCACAAGTAATAACTTGGGTGGAACGGTCCTGTCCCCAAAGACCCATTATTTTACTTTAGAAGGTTATGGTTTTTGGCAGCTACANATTTGTTATTTGAGAATTATATGAGATATATGGATCTCAAAGTAATAAATCAAAAGCTTAAGTAAGTGGGGCCCATATGGACCTAACTTGGAGCTAAAGATATAAGAAGATAGTCTTTCTCTATAAATAGAGATAGGGTTCATAAGATAGCCCACTCTAACTTATGTATCTAAAACTCTCTCCCAATTTAGAATTCAAGTTATGACCTTTATGGTTTTAGAAACCCAAAATTCGTAGTATATTCCTGTTTGAATTTAAAATCAAGTTTTTAGGCACTTCAGAGCAGAATTGGAGATTCGCTATTTCACGTAAAGTTATAGAAAATTCGATTTCCTACAAAAATCATATATCATATAGGTGAATCGGATCAATCATTAGAGAGTTATGGCCGAAATACAGTTGTTATATTTTTTCAAGTTTTCGACGACTGATCCAGAACTTGGGAGGAAGATCTGGGATTACATGCAAGCATTTAAACGGTATGTATCTAATCTTCAAGTTATTATTTTAATTCATTCATCCTCATGTGATTCTGTGAAGGGAAAATAGTTATTTGTTTCCGCTGCACAATTTAATCTACACCCTATTTTCTCCAACACCCGCGACCAACCCGACATTAGGTTGGGTTCGGTCAGAAATTCTTGGCACGGGCACGGGTTCGGTCAGAGAAAGCGCTCGTCCGAGAATTTCTTGGACGGGCTTGGTCAAAGAGCGCGGGCAACCCAACCTAACCCGAGCCCGATAGTTAACAAACATAAAATTATTTATTCTTAGTGTATCTTAATAAATATGATTTTATATATTAAGCTTATTAATCTTTTTAAATACTTATAATTAATTATTTTTTTTGCACGTATAGTATTAAATTAATTCTCGTTGTCATTTTATAATGGTCTTTCTACTCTCCTTTTTCTTCTTATCTTCTTCATTATTTATATGAGACTAAACATATGAACTCTAATGACTTATGAGAAACATCTTAACTTTTATATGATGTTCAAGAACTATCTTTTTAATTTTGAGAGGAAAATGGAGTCTTTTTTAGCTTATAATTACAAAATATTATGCCATCTTATGATTATTTTTATACAACCCGAAGTAACCCGATCAACCCGATGTAACGCTCTTGGGTTGGGTTGGGTTGGGCTGGGTTGGGTTGAGGTTTAAGAACCTTGAGTTGGGTTCGGTCAAAGCACTAACCCAACCCAACCCGTCCGACTTTCAGCCCTAGGTAAAATAAGGGTGGGTGTTGTCTTCAATCTAGACCCTTTATTTTTCAATCTAGACCCACATGTGAGATCATTTAATCTAAAAAGTAAGGGTATTTTAGGATAAAATAAGGGATGGGTGCTATTTTTGTTTTTAGTTTCAAAATAGTGATTTGGGTGCAATTTCTCCAAACTAGGGTGTTTTTTATGTAGTTTTCCCAATATATTTTGGTTTTCTTATTGGAACAAAAAAAATCATTATTTAGTTCCAAGGGCAAGCTAAATTAGCTTTTCATTGTTTTGATTTTTTTCCTCAAGAACCACATGGCTTGGGCTGCCTGTCTAAAGCCATAAGTAGTGTGCCTATAAAATTGTTGAAAGATGAAAATGAGAAACGGATAAAAAGGAGAAAAAGTACTAACCGCTAGAGGTATACCCAACACCGCGAAGAGAGCCAAAGCAGAGATACGAACGCCCACCGTCGGATCAAAATGATCGGTCCCACTCCCATCTCCAATCTCAGCCCTAGATGATTGAGCCATCTTCGTAATCCACACCGTTGATGCCAAACAAATCGACAGCAAGAAATTCACGTAACCCCACAACCTCCTGACCCCACCAACCTTATGTGCTAACCAATCAATCCCCAGAGACGTAAACCCGAGCACGACCGAATTCAACATCAACCCGAACGCACCCGCCCGTACCCCATACCCGTACTGCTTCCCTTCCCCACTCTCACCTCCATACACCTCTCTCCCCATCCAATCCGTATCAAACACCAAGAACGGAAACCAACCAATCCAATTAAAACACGTCACTAGTAATAGGACCCACATCGGTCTCGGTAGGTCCCTCAATGCCTTCACTATCTCACCAACAAACGCTACACCTACATCCTCACCGTCCGTCTCAACAAAACTAGATGATGAAGAATCATGTGATGTTAATGGCTTCTCTTGGATTGAAGTGAGAGCAATGGTTGTTAAGGTTAAGAGAAGTAAAACAGAGAGGAGAAAACATGTCTTGAGATTTGCGCAGTAGATATCACAAGCTTCTGTTTTAGTAAAAGGGAAAAACTTGTATAGATTTTTGTAAGATCCAGAAGCGAAACCAAGAATATTACCAACTGCCATGAAAAACGAATAGAAAGCATTTGCAGTTCTAGTTCTTGTTTGATCTGTACCAGTTAAATCAGCTAAAAGAGCGAGACAAGGACCTTGTAACATGTTATTAGCAACATCAAGAATCCAAAACCCTAAAATAAAAATGACAATGGATTTAGGTTTAGGATTTGACGACGATGATGATGATGATGATGAAGATTCTCCGCCTATTGGGTCTCCGAAGAACAGACCTAAATCAGCAGCGAAACTAATGAAGAAAACAGAGATGACAACTAGAAGAGTACCGGAAGCTATGAAGGGACGACGCCGTCCCCAACTAGATAGACATCGGTCGCTGTGGTAACCAATGATGGGTTGGATGATCATGCCAGAGATTGGACCACAGAGCCAAATGAGGGCAGCAAATTTGTGAGGGATTCCTAAGAGTTGAACATAGGGAGTTAGGAGTGAGAGATGAAGAGCCCAACCAAATTGAACTCCAGCTGCAATTGAAGCTACTGAAATTAATTTCTTGTGAGAGATTGGTTTTGGAAGATGATTGTTAAGAAGTGGGTTTTGTTGATGAATTTTTTGTTGATGAATTTTTTGTTGTTGTTGTTGATTTGATTCAAACAACAGAGGATGTTTATGATCATCCATTTCTCTCTCTAACTAGGGCTTTCTGATCTTTCTTCTTTGTAATGTGGGTGTTTTAAGTGAGAGAAGTATTATCAATAATGGTTTAAAATTGGTTCAATTTTGAATGAAATTTTTGTCTTTAAAGATTCAACCAAAGTCTCTGACTCTCTCTGTGTTTGATGCTTAGTTGTTAACAGCTAAAAAGAGTTCTGATCATATACTCCTAGGAATTGGGTTGTAAAAACCTTAGGCGGACATATGAATGCCACGTGGCCTATTAAACGTCCTGTTTATCTATAATCAGGAGAGGCAAATTTGTTGGTCTTTGTTCATCACTCACATCTACAAATGAACTACCCATCTTCAAAATAAGGTGGGTTTTGTTCTCCCTCGTTAAAAGTGGTGGATTTTAAAATAGAAGTGTGATTGAGGAGGAGATCAGAGAGCGAGAGAACCACCATCCCGAGCAGAAGGTTTTTGTTTACCCACGTTAAATACGGTCGAACAAAATCGAGTAATCATCAGTTATTGTTAGCTAGTTAGTTAATTACTTGAGAGTTGAGACTTCTAGATGCAGTACAATAACTTGTGTGAAGGAGGTGGTGGGTGGTGTTTGGGACTGTAAACCCTAAATCCCGGAACGTGACGTTAATTGGGTTGAAAAGGGTGACCTGAAGTTGGCTTTACAGGGTTTTACCAGACGGAGAAAGCGGTCGTCTTGGGATGTGATGATACGTGTTAGTTACGTAGGGTCCCAAGTACACAGATGCAACAAGGTGGCGCAGGGTTCTCGGGAAAAAAGATGAGCGGTGCTGTTCTTTGCCAGCATTTTCCCCCAATGGGAGTAATATTTGTTGGGTCCAAAAGGGCCCACCAAATAGGCCTACTTAGTTTAAGAGGGGCAATTTGGTCATCTAATAGTGAAGAGCACTGTTTTAAAAATCGGATCAAACCAGTCGGTTCAACCAGTGAATCAGTGCCTAGACCGGGTTGTTTCAATAGTGACTCAGTAAATTTTCTTAATACTGATTTTTTAAAAAAAAATTAAATTCAGCAACCCGGTCAGTTGGACCACCAACCCAGCCGAATCGGTCTACTTTCGGGGTGGCTCTAGTGGTAAGTTTATTCTGCAAGTCTAGTGGAATATATTACAATGGACCTCTTAATCTCGGTCTATCTCTCTTAGTGGATAATCTCTTAAAAGAGATTGGAAAAGAGACATAAAGAAAGAAAATAGGACCATTAGGGAGAGAAAAAGAAAGAGATAAAATTTATTAGCTTTTTTTAAGGAGAGAAAATTTGAAAAAGAAGAGAGAGAAGTATATTTCGTAAAAAATAAGAATTAAAAAAAAAGGTGCACTACGAGAATGAGCGTGGCACTCATTCAATAAGCAGTACGCTCAATGGATGAGCGCCATGCTCAGCCAATGAGCGCGACGCTCATCCATTCTGTTCTCCATTAAGGATCCCTATTCCAGTGGAAATAAGAGATCTGCTTTTAGAGATTAAAGGACTCCACTAGAGGAGGAGAACTTGTTGATCAACAAGTTCAATCCCTCACTAGACTTGTCCTAACAAATGAACGTCTTTGCCATCTCTGCTAAGTTACTTTGTTGTTTATTTTCAAAAGTACCAATATATGTACCTATTCTAACTGTAGGCATGAAAGTCGAAAAGTATAATAAATTATTTTATGGTGAGTTATTTGGGTCAACCAATGGGTTGATCCAACCCAATGAGTTCTCCGATCATGACTAGGCTGGTTTTTAAAACATTGAGTGCATGAGAGAGCTATAATTTTAAATGGAGGGAGAAAAGTGATTGGAGAAGGAGAAGAAAAAGAAGTGCCAAATCGATTTTTTCAGGGGGATAGCGACGATACATATCCGCAATTGCTACTTAGTTTTCTCTTTATTTCAAGTGATTGTTATTTCTAAGGTTTGTTCAAACCATAGTTTGGTGAAAAATTTTCAACTCCTTTATTGTTGAATGGAATCTACCTTTTGGGTGTTGGAAATAATTCAGGAACAGTAAGTAACAAGAATGGTTCTAAAACTCCAAGGCACGTAATCGTTGTCTTTTAAATAATATTTCACCCTTATAAATTAACTAAGGTTATCTAAAATATTTTATCAGGATACAATGGAGTCTAACCATTAGATCTTGTGAGTTCGAATGTGCATTATTCGATCATAACTCAAGAACACTCTAATTGGTTTTTGACAATGCCAAAATACTTTAACTCTGCTGTGGTTTGCTTAGAAGTTCGAAGTATTTAAAGAATGGCCTAGGAACCATCTATTTATAGCCAATGAAGAACCATTTCGGAAGAATTTTTGTGTCAGTTCTGAACTGGTGCAAGTTAGTATCGATACTCATTCAGGGAGCATCGATACTAGCTCCATTAGTTAGTATCAGATGGCCTTAGTATGGATACTCACTAAGCCAGTATCGATACTAGCGTGATCTGATGATGATCAGTCACACCTCTTTAGTAAGTATTGATACTGACCTCGTCTGTCAACCTCTTCTTAGTCTAGTATCTATACTAATTAAGTCAGTATCGATACTGACATTATCTGTCTGTGACACCATCTCATATGCAAAAAAACAAAGGCTCCAATCGCTCCTAGCAACGATGCACAAGTGTGACGTGCAAAGTGCGCTACTAAAGTGCCCAATGCACCCTAAACGCCCAATCTCACTTTCACACACGCGTGTGCGGTGGTGCTTTGCACCTCCTAATCAATTCTAATAAAGACCCAACACTTAAAAGATATACTTTAATAAGTGTAGTCACTTATAAACTCCATTACTTCATTTCTCCCAAGTTAGGTGGGACTAAACCAAAGAAGAGATAAAGTAAGAAACCCAAACCCAAAGCTATTTTAGAAATTTTACAACATTGAGTATAGAACTTTTGTTATCCACTATTTTGATGAAGAAATTTTGTTACTAAATGTGCTTGCGCATCTTGATGATTGAAATCCCATATTATTTTGGAAAAAATATAGTAACTCCATTATCATAGTGAAAGATTTATGGACTAGGGCCCGTAGTTTTTACCGTTCAAATTGAAGGGTTTTTTACTGTTAGTATTTTCTAGCGATAACCTGTGCTTCGGCACAATCCATAGTTTGTTGCGCATTTTCGTCATCTAAAATCAGCTATAACCAAGAGAGACTTGATCTCATCAAATGACTTGTTAGATAAATTTAATTATAGTTTTAATTTTATATCTAACTTGTTGAAAGCTGCCAAAACTGCAAATGATAAGAAGGGATTGGGTTATGATGCTACAAGGAGTTCCAACTCACCACAAGGAACAAAGTTTGTGAAAGCCAAAGAGCAACATATCCAAAAGATCCTTCTAAAAAGCACATCCACCCAAGCTAGCAAAAATCTGGGTAAGGCAAAAGGTACTTATTTTACTGAAATTTGTTAATATTGTGGTATTTTAGGTCACTTGCAAAATACTTACAAATTTTATATGGAAGATGCTTTCAATGAACAAAAAAAAGCAAATCTTCTCTATCAATATAAAGAATTGCAAGCAAAAGCAAGAAACCTATCTAGTGAGATCTCAAAACTCACAAAAAGTACACAAGGTAATGTACCCAAAGATAAAACTCCTTACAACTCAAAGAAGGAAGGGACTAAATCCAAGGTAGTTGTTCCTAAGACCACTAAACCCATCCATGACAATACAAAAGAAAAATCTGTGTGGGTTAAGAAGGGTGAGTTGAAGGTTAATGTTACTTTAATTGCCTATAAAGCATGTAACTCACTTGATTAGTTTCTTGATAGTGGTTGTAGTAGGCATATGACTGGTGACAAATCATGCTTTAGTCACTTCAAAAGTCAAGATGGAGGAGTTGTAACATTTGGTGATGGTAGCACAGCCTATGTCAAAAGTAAAGGTACGATTAAGTTTCCCGGTGTACCAAAAATCAAAGATGTACTCTATGTAGAAAGTATGAAAGCTAACCTTCTAAGTATTAGTCAAATTTGTGACTTCAACTATTTAGTGAAATTTACTTCCAATTGCTGTGAAATCATGAATGGTGATGGTAAATATGTTATAGTTGGGAGGAGATCTAGTAGCAACTGTTATATGATTGTGTAAGTTCTCTCTTAAAAATACTTTTTATGTTCCTTCTGAAATTATAGTTGTTAATCTATCATGTCTACCGATTAAAGAAAGCCTTAAAACAAGCTCCTAGAGTCTATAAGGTTACTATTGGTAAATGTAAATTCTCTCTTAAAAATACTTTTTATGTTCCTTCTGAAATTATAGATGTTAAAAAAACCCTTATACTAAATAAGTTTTGAAGCCCATATTGATACTTTGAAAACAGCACAAGTATGTGCATTCAATCAAAGTAATCACGGTTAAGCACTAAAAACTGATTTAAAGGTTATAGGTACCATTAACAACTCATAATGGAAGAAGATAATTATATATGTATTAGTTCACTAATAGGAAAAAGCGAAGAACAATATAATCATATAGTACATATAGACAAACAAGAATTAAATAATTTATCTATATCTAAGGTAGGAGCAAGTTTAAATAATCTTACAGATATGGTGTATCACGTTTTTAAAAAATAAGATAAGATGGAAAACAAATTAGATAAACTAAAAAATTCTCCACAAAACCTAGAGAATAGTGGTATGAATCATCCTGGGGATAACGAAATCCCAAGATTATTCTATGGAAATGAAGAAATTTTAACTTTAAAAGATTAAAAAAATCTTTAATTATACTGAATTTTCTATTAGATTATTGGAGACACCTATATAAGGATCCTAAAATAAATATTGAAGAACGGAATCACATATTAAGTCAAATAAGAGAAATATCTCTTCAACATGAAGATTTATTACATCACTTTTCTTACACAGTAACAGAGAATAACTTTGATTCTGACACAGAAATAGAAACGCCAAAAGAAAATGATGATGAAACAAAAAAACGAAAAGCAGAAAAACCTTTGAAGAATTTTTAAATGAAGAAGAATATTATGATTACTTAAAAAATGAAATTATTAAAGTAAATGATACTGCATCAATTAGTGGAACCAAAGAAGAACCAACACTGGTTCATATGAGGAGAGACAACTTGAATAAACAAACAGTAGCACAAAATGGAATATATTTAGATTTAAAAAATGTTCCTTTCAAAGATCAAAAAACCACTATTGATGAATGGGCACAATCTTTGTCCATAATAATTACAAATTATAAAGCCACATGGACCAAAAATAAATTTTTAAACTATATTGCAGCAACCTTACAAGAAGATGTATTGCAATGGCTTAAGCAATGGAAAAAATCTGCAGAAGGAAAAAGGCAAAAGCTGATTTATTATAAAATTTTAATAATTTTGAAGAAATATTAAACCAAATGGTAACTATCATAAAAGAAAATATGATAGGATATATAGGAGAAGCAAGCTTACACAAAGATGCAGAATATATCCTTGCCAATGTAGAATTATGCAACATATACGATTTTAATCAATATGTTGATATATTTAAAAAATATTTTTATCAACTAGAACCAGATAAAACCGAAATCTGGTTAGCACAACTTTTTCATAAACTTCCAAGTCCATGGGATGAATTAGCAGTTAAAAATTATCCAGCATACTTACAAGAAATTAATAAATCAGATTTATTAGAATATAGAATAAGCTATGTTCTAAGGTTAATTACCGAACAATGTTTAGAAATACAAGCTAAAAAACAGGTAAAAAGCCAGATAACTAACACAAAAAAAGGAAAAGAATGTTGCGACAAAAATAAAAATGTATTTGTTAAAAGGAAAAAACAAAAATAAAATAAAAATAATAACCAAAATAAAAGTAATAACCAAACAGGCAAAAAGAAATGTATTTGTTTTATTTGTAAAAAAGAAGGTCATTATGCAAATCAATGCCCTAACAAAGGAAAAAGTGCAAAGAAAATGATTAAAACATTAAAAGAACAAGATCTAGAAATAATTTTTGAAGAAGAAATCTCAGATATAGAAGATATATCGTATGAATTAGAAAGTTCAAAAGAAGAAGAAGAAAGTACAGATGATGAAACCATCTTTGTCCTTAATGAAAATAATATACCAGAAATAACAGAAGCCCCACAAGAAGAGGTAAACTTAAAACTAAAAGATGTTATAGGAGAAGAGCTAAGTTTTTCAGAAAAAACAGTTATATGATCTAGAAAAACTAGACAGAAGTTAAAATAGAAGCAATTTATAAAGTTTCAAAATTTAATTTCTTTGAACAATTTAGTGGAAATACTGATGCTAAATGCACAGAAGTAGGAACAACAGACATAACTCTGTTTGACAGAAAGAAAATAGAAAGATGGCGAACAAAGAATCCATAAATAAGATATATACATATAGGCTTAATACACACATCAGTACTACAGCTTTATTTAGACAAGGTATAGATACTCCTATCCTTGCAGTTGTATTAGATAAAAGATTCAAAGATCCCTTACAAGCCATAATAGGAGGAATACAATCAAATTTAGTTCATGGAACAGTTTGGTTTAACATAAAACCAAATTATTTTATTTCCATAACCGACCCAAATATTGAAGATACAGTAAAAATAAAAATTCAAACAAAAGGAATAAGTATGAAAAACAGTTCACAAAACCTAGCTATCCAATGGAAAACAGTCCATGAATTAACCAGTTTATCACAAACTTCAACTAGAACTAATGAAAAAACATTAGTATAAATCTTTGAACCAAACCATATGATTCTGAAATACAACCCAAGCTCATTAATTGGCGAGATCTAGAAATACCTAAACAATGGTTGATAACTAATTAATTTAGTTGAAGAAGAACCTTCTACTAGTCATAACAATATAGAAATACAAGTATCAGGAAAAAACACTTATTTTAGAAATAATAGCTTAAAATGGTAACAAAACTTTCCTGAACAACAAAATGAATGGGATAGGTTTCGTAGGTTAAGTTTTAAAGAACCTAGAACTATAGAAACAAATATGCTTAAAAAAGATACACAAATTCCAGTTTTACTTAGAACCTCACATCAGAAAGATAATATTAAAACTATAAATATTTATCATTTTCAAACAAATAATGAAGAAATAATTTTTGCTCCAAATCAGAGTAAAAAGAAATTTACTTATGTTTTAGGAACATTTAATTTCTCAGGGTATAAACCATATGACCTCTGTATTTTAATGGATACAGGTGCCACTATTAGTGCACGTAAATATAATGCTTTACCACAAGAAAAATGGATACCAACGAAACACTTAAAAGTTGTTAATGGAATTGAACAAGGGAGAGAAAATTTTATTCAACTAAAAGCTAAAAAGATAGCAATATGGTTAAATGGAACCAAATTTATTATTCCAAAACTATTATGTTTTCCAAATATGCATGGAGATATTCTATTAGGAAATAATTTTATTATTGAATATCTGCCGATACATCTAACTCAAAATGAAATCGGACTAACCCAAAACAACCAATTACATCAGATACCATTATTTCAACAACATAAATACAAATGTCATCCTCATTTTATGCCAACAAAGCGTGGTGAGGTAAACTCTATAGAAACTTCTCATTGG
This sequence comes from Macleaya cordata, assembly GCA_002174775.1. Lineage (NCBI taxonomy): Eukaryota > Viridiplantae > Streptophyta > Magnoliopsida > Ranunculales > Papaveraceae > Macleaya > Macleaya cordata. The sequence continues at coordinate 325,235 of MVGT01004063.1, read as the reverse complement.
TTATATAAACCACTAGAAGAAAATTTTAGTGAAAATCATTTAAAATTATGGGACAAAAGTCTAAGATTTTGTTCTCTAAAATTAAGAGATCCTAAAGTTATAATCCGAGTAAAACCTATGATTTATACAAGACAAGATATTGAAGAATTTGACAATCAAATCAAGGAATTATTAGATAAAGGATTAATAGAAAATACTATTAGTCCACACTCTAGTCCAGCATTTATGGTACGCAACCATGCTGAAATAAAACGGGGGAAGGCAAGGATGGAAATCAACTACAAGTGTTTAAATGAACATTTAGAATTTGATGGATATTTTATTCCAAGAAAGGATATTCTAGTAAACCAGACTAAAGGAGCAAAAGTTTTCAGTAAATTTGATTGTAAATCAGGATTCTGGCAGATAAAACTAACTGAAGAATCCAAAGCTTTAACTGCTTTTAGTACTCCTCGTGGTCATTACCAATGGATTGTAATGCCTTCTAGATTAAATACGCACCACAAATCTATCAAAGATGGATGGATAGTATATTTAAAGATTTAAAAGATTTTTGTATTTGCTATATAGACGATATTCTTGTTTTCTCAAAAACAAAAGAAGAACATACAAAACATCTTAAAATCCTTTGTGAAAAATTTCAAAAAAATGGAATAATCCTATCACCTAAAAAGAAAGAATTAGAAAAGGAGTCAATAGATTTTCTAGGGATAGTTTTAAACCATAAAGGGATAAAACTACAAGAACATATAATCTCAAAGATAAGAGATTTTCCTGAAGAACTAAAAGACAAAAACACTTACAGAGTTTCTTAGGAATACTTAATTACGGAAGAAACTTTATTTCAAATCTTTCTCAATTAGAAATCCCTCTATTAGAGAAATTACATAAAGATAAAGTTTTTGATTGGACAGAAAGAGATAGATTGCTAATCAAGCAAATAAAAGAAAAAATGACTAATCTACCTGAAGTCTATTTTCCACAAAATGAAGACAAATTAATTCTTGAAACAGATGCTTCTGATAATTGTTGGGGATGTTGTTTAAAAGCAATCCCTTCAACAGTTTGGAATGGATTTAAAAAAGAACGACTCATAGAAGAAAATTTCAATAACGGAATCAAACCTCTGAAAATTCCTTTACCAGCAAAAATACGTAACCATGAATTAATATGCGGATACAATTCGGGTAAATTCAAACGAAGATAAATTAATACTTGAAACAGATGCTTCTGATAATTGTTGGGGATGTTGTTTAAAAGCAATCCCTTCAACAGTTTGGAATGGATTTAAAAAAGAACGACTCATAGAAGAAAATTTCAATAACGGAATCAAACCTCTGAAAATTCCTTTACCAGCAAAAATACGTAACCATGAATTAATATGCGGATACAATTCGGGTAAATTTAAACCTAATGATTTAATTACATTATTTTTGAAAAAGAATTGTTAGCTATTAAATTAGCAATTAAAAAATTTCATATTTATTTAGCTCCAGAAATTTTTATAGTAAGAACAGATAACCAAGCTGTTAAAGATTTTTTAACAAACAAAAGAAACATTCTTGAAGGACGAAGACTTACAAGGTATAATCAAATTGCTATTTACAGTTTTCAAGTTGAACATATAAAAAATCCTAACAATTTTTTAACAGATTTTCTTAGCAGGAATTTATAATAGCAGCAGATTGGAGAACCATTGTCAAAAAGGACAATAACAAAAAAATTTATGTTGTATACAAAGGATTCCATCCAGGAATTTATACCAACTGGGCAGTCTGCCATGACCAAATCAATAGCTTTCGTGGCGCAAGCTATGAAGCTTTCAAACCTATAACAGAGGCAGAAAAATCATTTGACAACTTTATGCAAAACAGCAAGTTTGGTGCCAGCAGATCAGGAGAAATAAAAGATTTCTTCAACCCTAGAATTCTCCAGGATATCTACAATGAATTAAATGGTGTATTGAATGCCATATTCGAGATGAAAAAGACCAGTTTAGACGACATATGAGCAAACTAGCTGAATACATCGCAAAAAGCGAATCAACAATTTCCGAGCTGAAAAAATTGGCCACATAAATCATCAAATAGAACAATTGGAACGATGAAGATATTGATTACGATAAGGTAAACAATTTTCTCAAAATAGTTGATTTAATAAAATTTGATGACCCTTTATTACACAAAATTAAGAAAATCTGTTTATTCGAAAAGGCAAAAAAATGTCTTCCACCAGACATCTTCTTAAACATAAGAGAAAAGGTCGAAGATCATATTAAATACATCAAACAGATGTATTTACACAACTACAATAGGATCCATACTAGATAGTGATATCCTAAATTATCTGTAATCACAAATCATGATTTTTGGGACATTGAAGAAATTGAGTGGTGAATAACCAATTACATTATCTTTCCAAATCTGTTCACAACATTTAAAGATTGTTCTTTAATGATCAAAATAATGATCTATTGTACAACTATAGGAGGAAAAAGATTACAGTACTTTTCATTTAGAATCGCTAGTACTATTGGATGGAGAACAAGAGAAAGATTCTTTCAACCATACCAAATCTGGCATCTCAAAATTACTGAGAATGAAGAGTTTGATGCAATTGAAGAAGAACAACCAGATGATGTTTTCTCTGAAGCAAATCAGCTTGACACTAAAGAACTATGGATTAAAATTTTATTGATATCAAGAGAAAGGCTAAATCTCTTGAATTTAATCCCATCTTCAAAATTACAGATGGAAGAAGAATTTTTGTTACTGAACTACCAGTTGATTATGTTCCAATAGAGGAACAACATGAAGAAGTAAAAGAACTTCTCTGTGATCTTAGTCTTGAAGCAAATCTTGATCTACCCAAAGATCTTTTTAAGCTCGCAATAGAATGCGCAGAAATAAATTTTGGACAGTATAGCCAAATACAGAGTCCAGATCAATCTCTTTCTGGAGATAGCATATTCGAGCGAAATCTACAAAACATAATGGAAGGATAAAATCGACTGACAGCTGCACATGGGCACATGGCAGATCTAAAGTGGATAAAAACGAATCTACTTTTGACTGACAAAATAGTGAAAAAACAAATTTTACTGTAGCAGCATCTTTGCTTTTCAATAAAGCAATCACAGTTAAAGGATATAATCATGATAGCACACGCATCCCTGAACGACTGCATGTGATCTTATCTTTTAATTCAATCTAGTTTATAATATTTGATGTCTGACGCCTATAAGAGGAGAACTCGAAGACCTAACAAAGGCATCGAGTCTATTATCAAGTTTTCAGTTTTTTTCGATTTCTTGTAATCTTATGTTTCTGTTCTCAATAAGAGTTCAGTCTTTTCGTAGAGTATTATGTGTAATTATAAAACTTCAAGTAGTATCAGTTGAGTGTGTAATAAAATTTCAAGTTTAGTTATTTGTGTAACTTTACTCAAGACAGGCTTAATTTTACTAATCCAACCTTAAATCTACCCTAATTCGAAACCTAACCTTCATAAAAAAAACGAAAAAAAAACTAACCTTTGATCTTCGGTGGAGCTTTAAAATGGTGATTCTCCGATTGCGATTCTCTTCCAGATAATATCCTCTTGAAGAAGAAGAACCCAAAGCTGCATCTGTTAAACCAAAAGAATCTTTCTGATCATGGTAGAGTAGAAGAAGGAAGAAAAAATTTGAAGAAGGGGAAGAAGAGTACGATGGGGAGGTGCGGACCTAAAATTTTTATGAAATTTTGTTGATAAATGTGCGTGGTCCGTCAATCCACGCGCATATTGAATAGGATATTAGGAATCATTTTTTCTAAGAGGTAAGGGTAATTTGGGACAAAACAAAGGGTGGGTGCTGTTTTTGTGTTTACTTTTAAAATAGTGTTGTTTTGGTATTTTTATGAAACTAGGATGTTTTTTTGGTCCTTTTCTCCCAAACGCCTCCATGCTAAATAATAATAAATTGGGTGTAACAAGTAATTACTTGGATGGAAATATCCGGCTTCATGGAAATATCCTCGTTAACAAAGTAGAGTCTTCAGTATTCAGACTACAGAGTACAGACCACAGACTCTTCTTATCCATTTTCCCTCTTCTTCCATCTCTTTCTCACGCTGTGAAAGTAAGAGCGATGTCTGTTCAGATGTCGGGACTAAGGCTCCCGCCCACCATCACCACCGCCGTTAACAGTCACCCTATTCTTCGTAGCCAAAGCAAACCCATACAAATGTCTCTTGCAGCATCAGCTGTTCTTCCTCTGTCTCAAACATCTACTATTCAGGTAAAAAAAAAAATGAATCAATCTTGCAATGTACTGTTAGCGGTAGTATCAGAGATTAATAGTAATCAGTTACTCAAGAACACAATTCTCAGACCCAATTTTTTGAATTGCAGAAATCTTTTATAGGGTTGTTTATCTCTTGTATAATTATCTTTTTATATCCTAAATCTGTTTCTCCTTGGGGGTTGTCCTTAGTTTGGTATGTAAATTTTTGGGAAGTGAGTTAGAGGACCCCAGAATCAATAATTACTGTAAGGATCATGAATTAATTGTAGGGCTAATTTAGTATTAATCACTTTTGTGGAACATTTTGATTAGAACCTGTAAATTTAACGTGTGAACTTAGATGACTGGATTTGTTGAAATTAGATGAACGCCATTTGCCTACCCACAAATGGAAGTTACTGTGAATTCAAGAACTCACTATGGAATCTTTGGGTATTATCAACAAATAGGAAAGAATTTGTCGTAGTTAACGTAGTTATTAAAAAAGAAAAAATTTTGTTCGAATTTGTTTTCCTTTTAGCTTGGTTATATACATGAAATCAGAAAATTCAATACCTTACTAACTAGAAGCGTGATGAACTCTCACATAGAAGTATAGATATAGTCTTTGTGGATAGCGACGATATAATCTTCTTTATCATCAACACAAGATTCCTAAAATTCTCTTATGTTCACATAAACCAACAAATATAAGTGCCTCTAAGCTGAGTTGGTAAAGTCATTAGGAGTTGAAATCAGGGTTCGAAACTCACTTACACCTCAACATGCTAACAATTCACCACTGGCCTTTCTTACAAATTAAAAAAGAAAAAAAGAAAACCATAAACAAATAAATGGGGAATGGAATTTGTTTTGGATATATATAAATTTGAACAAACGTGATGTTAGAGTATTCCTGAACTCTCCACAAACCATTGCAGATTGTTGGTGGAAAGGCTCCGAGTTGGTACCGTAAAGAGACTGCTGGTTTTAATGATAAATTTGAGGACAGCCAAGAAGAAAGTGATTGGCCTGATCTGGATGCGGACCTTCACTACTGGACAAGATTGCTTCGCCCTGTTCAGGTACAAATAAGGTGTGGTCTTCCAAACTAATCTGCTTACCATTTTGGAGCTGGAAGCTCTTGTTCCAAGAGGCCAAAGGGTTGAGTCATCGCCTAACAAAAAAATTTGGCAGTGGTATCCTGGTCATATTGCAAAAACAGAAAAGGAGCTCAAAGAACAACTCAAGTTGATGGATGTTGTCATAGAGGTTCGAGATGCAAGAATCCCTCTTGCCACAAGTCATCCCCAGGTGAAGTTCTCTACTTCTAGGATTTGGTTAAACCCGCTTCTATCTAGTTGACTATTCTAGATTAGAAGTTAAACAAAGTCTTCTGCTTTTAACCGATCTAGTACTGTTTTGTTGGAGCAGATGGAATCTTGGCTCGGTAATAGGAAAAGGATTTTAGTTTTGAATAGAGAAGATATGATATCCACTGCGGACAGGAATGCATGGGCTGCTTATTTTGCAAAACAGGGAACAAAAGTTGTCTTCTCCAATGGGCAACTGGGAGTGGTATCAGAATTCTGCTTTCTTTCTAAGCTTTTGGTTGTTTAATCTGCAAAATGAAAAGCAAACTTTCAACTATTTTGTGACAAATGCAGGGAGCTATTAAACTTGGGAGACTAGCAAAGTCTTTAGCTGTTGGCGTGAATGTAAAGCGTAGAGCCAAAGGACTACTTCCTCGGGCAGTGAGTTTTCCAGAATTCTTAAACTGGATACCGTACTGATTTTTCATTAATGTGAAATTTATTTGCGAATGTACATATTCTTGTGAAAATGCTTAGTGCAATGTCATTGCTTTATTCACAAAATCGTCATGGGAGATCTAAATCTTCTGTTCTTTGTCTTATGAGATAGAGGCAGTCTTGAAGTGATCACACTATTCCAGATCCACTATCTTTTTTATTCGAGGGAAAAAGGGTAAGGTTTTATTGAGAAAAGAAACTATCAGTTACCAAGGAGGTGCCTGCAGGATACAACAGAACTCGATACAAGACAATTACAAATCCAGGATTGTATCCCACCTTACCACTAAATCGTCAAAGCGACAACCCTCAAAAAGATTATCTTTGATTCCCCACAAATACACCAAAGACTTGACACTGTTAATAACGTGAGAAACAGAAGATTCTTTAGAATCAAAAACTCTATCATTACATTCAACCCATAGAGCCTATAAAATCGCATAATTCAGGATCCACCACCTACTTAATATGGATTATGTTACCGCTCAAAGAAAAAAAAAGAAAGAAATTAATATGGATTTTATTGATTCTCTATCTTACAATGGTAATGTTGAAGCTACTTAATTTTGAAAATCATAAGCAATTATGTTGCAAAAAGTGAAGAGGAGGAAACCTTCTAACATTGAAACCCAAACTTCTGATGCTTCATCCATCTCACAAAATATAAGAACCTGATCCATCTCAATTCTCTACTAAGATACAGAACTTCTCAATCTTCATGCAGATTAGTGTCCACTGTGGTCATAGCCAGATACTTACTTCAACATCTCCGGTATATCCTTTTTGACATGGTACATCTCTGATACTAGTTCTGTTAACACCATGTTCTTAACTTGTGAATAATTTATGTTATGTCAAAATTTGTATTTGAATATTCTAACAAATTTTAATTTAAAACATTGCGAAATTAGGCGTTTCATTACATCTGGTATGATGCAAATACTAGAAGTTCATATTGAGAAATCAAAGCTCAGTTTCGACCTATGTGAAATGAAGAATTTTAGTAATGATAAAAATAAAATGAAAAAGAATGAAGAGTTTATTCCCCTTTCCCCATACCAGTACCCACATCTGTATCTGCATATGGGAATTTTCAGCAATTACTAACCTTATAAAGTTGTTATGGATGGGCCTAGAGAATGATCCAGGAAACATACTGTTTGGTGATTGCTTTTCTTGGAGAGCCCCAAAAGCATGTTCCGAATTTCTGAAAGTTGTTTGGAGTGTAGTTCATTATTATCATATTATGTTATATTATGCTCATCAAAAAAAAAATATTATGTTATATTATGAACACTTTTTTCATTGTGTAACAGGTTAGGGCTGGAATAGTTGGATATCCAAATGTTGGTAAATCGTCTCTAATTAACCGTTTGCTGAAGCGGCGAATGTGTCCAGCAGCTCCCAGACCAGGTGTCACAAGACAGTTGAAGTATGCACTTTGTTCCTACCCTTTATAGGCATCAAGTAGTTTTACAAGAATATAATCAAGAAGTAATTCTATAGCATAAGTTCCCAATTTGGATTGTTTTTTCATCTTACTATACATACCCGTATGCCATACATGAATTCAAGATGAACAAGAAATATAACAATCTTGAAAATTGTCTTCCACTCATTTTATCTTTTGTTTTCTTGGAAAAGATGGGTCCATTTTGGGAAAGATTTAGAGTTACTGGACTCTCCTGGCATAATCCCGATGCGCATTATGGACCAGACAGCTGCAATAAAGCTTGCAATATGTGATGACATTGGGGAGAGATCATATAATGTTGTTGATGTGGCTGCAATTCTTGTACAGATGCTGATGAGGATTCCAACCGTAGGTGTGTAGTCTCTTCTTTTTAAATTCATGTAAGATCTTTCTTGAAGTTCCAAAGAATAAATTGGTTTATTGGTGTTTCGGCTTTTAAAGTTGGAATGGGAAAACTTTTGTTTCCAATATGCGCCTGATTTTTTTAAGCTGCCTGCGCCCAGCAGCTCAGTTGAAGAGGGGTTATTCATGTTAATGTGATAGAGTAGAAGCTTCTTTGAAACTTATTATTGAGCTCAAAAATAATTAAGTAGACAGTTTTCATAATGAAAAAAGCAACTAGAGTTGGGGTTTGAATCGTAATTGTCATTTGCTTGATATTAAGGGGAAGGGTTACTTAATGCCATTGGACTATGTAGATGTGTTTTGATAATCCGATCAAATTGACGCTGGACAATTTGTGGAGTAAAATGTATGTTGGTTTCAGTTAGGATTTAGGACTTAATTGGGGTGGCTAAGGACAAGAAAGTGGACAGTTTCAGAAGAGTTAAGGGTCTTTTATTCTGTTTGTGTAGACTATTTGGAGACTTTGTTTGACAGTAGAAGAAGTTAATGGGGACTACTGAATGTAAAGTGGGTTCTGACTTCTGTTTAAGGGTTTGAACAGCTGTATTAGTTGCAATGTAAGGATGAGACAGTTTAAATCTGACTTCATGCTGTAGATACCTAGGTTTTGGTCTTAAATGGATCCAGTTCTCATTGAACCTTATCAATCTGATGGCCAGTACATTGCCTTGCACAATTACCAGCCTAGATTTGTGTTGTAATTTTATCTTATTTGTAGACAACTTTTACTAATTGCAGATTGTACCTTCTTGATAGGTTCAAAAGCTCTTTACAAGCGATACAAGATTGATGCGGATGGTCTCTGTGGTAAAATGTATGTTGCTATTATACGACGTACCATTATTTTCATTTAAACTCTTGATTGATACACATTTTCTGAATTGCAGATTTGTTGAGAAATTGTCTCTTCAATTGTTCAATGGAGATGTTCATCAAGCAGCATTTCGTCTCTTGACAGACTTCCGGAAAGGGAAGTTTGGTTGGGTTGCACTAGAGAGGCCACCGAAATAACACTCTTCGTGGTTGGTTATTTGAGTAACTTAATTCGGACATTTTCATATTGAACTCTCTCTGAAGTTTCTCCCGGCCGCACTTCATGACTATACTGCTGAAATATGGAGGCTACACCTGTAATTGTCATTATATATTCGACTGAAAATATACGCGCACAAAATTTCTGAGAATGGACCTTCAAGGAAGTATGTAAAAGCCTTAGAAAGTGGGAATGTTGAAGCAGAAGAAAAGCTATTGAAACTCTCCATTCCTTGATGTCTTCTGAGCTTCACACAAAATGCTCTGACGTAGTAATTCAGAGACCGAATGCAAAGGCATAAAGTCATGGTATGCATAATAGATTGTTCTGAAACTGCCTAATTGTTATACATTCTTGATGATTTTTGTCAGTGTATGTTGAACTATAAAGCTGATAACACTTTGTAATACTAAGCTCATCATAGTTAATTGAAGGGTTCTTTGAGTTGTAACCTTAGTAACCGAAACCTTGGTATAGGGGCGACGCTCCCGCTCCGGAACCTCGCGCTCCCGCTCCAAACTACGCTCCGACGCTCCCGCTCTGAAGGTATTTTAGAACTAAGAACATTTTTAATCGACCTCTCCGACGCTCCCGCTCCCATCCGACCCGCGCTCTGGTTACTTAGGTTGTAACTGACCATTTTTTACTTCATTTCTAATTGGAAGTCCATTTTGTAACAATTTGGCATGCGACGAAGAACGTATGGAAAATGTTCGATAGTACTGTGACGAAAATATGGTATGCAAAATGTTTTGAGTAATATTTGGATTTGTATTCAAATACTCCGGAGAATCAATCTAACAATGATAAAAGTCGAATTGGTTCAGTTCTGGTGTAAAAGATGCAGAAAAATAAATAGTATATATTTTCACCAAGGCAGTTCCTGTTGCAACTTCCCTAGCATTCTCAAATGAAAAGACAAAAATGAAGTGCACAGAAGTTCAGAAAAAAAAAAAATCATAAAACTTCAATTACATTATTACAGCGAGGGTAAAAGGAAAATGTGGAAAAGATCACAAATTCTATTTATGCATATATATGATAATAACTGATGAAACTATCTGAAACCCAACGTCTATTTTTATCTATTGGACAATGAAATAATGAAATCTCCTCTGTACAATAATACCCTTCATCATCATCACTTAGCCATCACCCACCAAAGTATATCATCCATCTTAACACTCAACACCTCCTCTAATTATATCTTATCTTACATAATACTTCTCTCGCTCATGAACCAACGGCTCGGATCTTCTCAGATCCTCTACGTAATCCGACGCAGCATACGTAGCAGGAAGAAGATGAACCCATAATACGATTATGTAAATGCAGCCATAAAAATACACAAGGCCTTCCATGCTGAATCATCAGTTCCACACAACAACAGATGCTATAAACTTCTAAGGGTGTCAACTCTATCAATGACATCCAAAGCTTTGATCCTGTCGATATCAAAATCGATGACTGGAACTGCGGGTGCCCTTCTAATGGGGAACTCTTTATTAAACCCAGTCGTTGGCGAATGGCTATTGCTCTTGCTTAATCTACTGTGTTTGCTCAATCTGGTCTTCACGGTATCGAATTCCTGACTTTTGCTAATTCCAGGTGTCAGTTTCCTTTTATTCACATCTCGCAGCATTTCCTGGTCTTCGACAGTTAGCAACGGTGATGGAGGGCTGGGTTTGTGTGTGGAGAGTTGAAATGTTTTCTGGTTTGGGGATCGAATTGGGGATTTAATGGGAGATCTGATTCCACCATTGGGGCCATACCTTGACTGACTGACAAGATGGTGAAGCCATACTACTAGTTCAAGTATATAAGCTTCAGTCTTCTCCTTTTCTGCATGGTGGAGTGTCTCGATTCGAATTAGTTCCGTCTGCCCAGCTGGCTTTCGGTTTACCTCCGACCTGAAATGTAGTTAGAGGTCGTTGTTTCATGGCGTATTCTTGCTGATTTCACAGAATTTTACTCAAAAAATTTGAAGAAAAATTGGTTGTTGTTTACTTACCCTGTATTAGCCCACTCTCCAACCCAACCAAAACCATGATGCGCCCTGGTTTGAACCAAACATTAAAGCCACAATCAACACAAAAAGAAATATACCAATAACCAAAGAATAAAGAACTATCAAATAAATACATAATAATAAACAGAAAGAAGATTGAAATAGTAGAGGATATGGTAACGTGACAGAAATAAGAGAATATGCGTTAAGGTTTACTTTGTTGTGTTTGTGGCAATTGGAACCAGCCACTGCAATGTTTTCTCCATTTCAGCTTTGATTTGTGGAACGGTGAGCTGAAGTAGGCAGCCAGAAAAGACCGACCGGAAAGAAAGAGGACATAGTGAGAATGGTGATAGCAAATTAATAAATGGTATGACATAATAATTGGAAGATACTTTTAGGAACAGCAAGAACAAATTTAAGGAAATTCAAAAGAAAGTCTTAAACTAATATTTTTCTAAGTAGGGGTTTTTGGCCAAAATCTCCTATATTTATAGAACTTAAATGGTATGAAAAGTGTAGAAATATAGATGCAACAATTGAAGGAATGCATACCTCTTCCTTGACCTGAAATGACTGTAGCTTGGAGCGTAAAGCTGACTTTATACTAGGTGGCAACCCTTGGTATAATGTGTCCCTTGTATTTGGAGGCACAGAACTTGATCGAGATACCTGATCATATTCAGATGTGGCATGAGGAAAAGCCTTTGTACACGATTTGATCGAATCTTCATTTTCATAATCTTAGTTACAATCACTCCAAAAAAAAACCCAAACAGTTCTAATAATAATAATAATAATAATAATAATAATAGCCATAGAAATCAAAGTATAATCAAACCCTAGTAGGAGGCACATAACTAGACTGATATATCAGATTAAGATCCAGATTTTCCCCAGCATGAGACTTACCAGATGGTTTAAGTTTAACAAACATCACTAACCTTTCACAATCTTAATTGACGAAACTAGAGCCTACATCAAACCCCGAAGTGCATTGCACTTAAAACGGTAGAGGAATGGGAGAACACCATTCAACCCACATGAGACTTACCAGATGGTTTAAGTTTAACAAACATCACTAACCTTTCACAATCTTAATTGACGAAACTAGAGCCTACATCAAACCCCGAAGTGCATTGTCCTTAATAAGTACCTATCGACTAATTATGAAGGTTACCCTTCAGTTGAAGGGTGAATATTTCGATCAAGGAAATTTGGAGGAATGAAATTAAGTCCAAGATCAACTTCTTTGTTTGGGCATCAATCTTGGGAAAGATTCCCACTGTCGACCCTTTGCAAAGAAGGGGCTTCTCAAACGTGTGTGTTATGTCTTAAGGATGCTGAAACAGTGGAGAACCTTCTTCATTGCCGGATTGCTTCAGGGTTGTGGGAGTTCTTTTTGGAGTCTTTTAGTCTCATGTGGTGTTGTCCGGCAACCCAAAGGCTATGTTACGGGCTAGGAAAGGCTGCTGCTTCTCCAGGGAAGGGAAATTTCGAAATGATATCATTGTCGAGTCCAAAGAGATGTCTTTCCCGGAGATTGTGCTTTGTGTAAAGAGTTTGCTTTTTCTTTGGGTTAAAGATAGAGGGTTGTAAAAGGGTACCATTTTGAGGATTTTGTTTTTCGTTGGAACCTAGTGGTACAAACTCTATGATTTTATAGGGTTGTAAACTGGTGTCTTCTTGTACATTTTTGTTCACCTCTTCTTATTCAATATATTTTTTCCACTTCTCAAAAATATATCAAAGAGTGCCTGTTGGCCAGCTCAGCCAGAGCAAAGTTATCCAGTTTTGTTATTCTGGGCTTGCCATCAATTAAACAGGAGGCAGTAGGTTTTATGGCAAGAAGTTTCTTACATTGAAAATTTGTACACATAACATGCGAAGAAACCGTTGTTGTACCAGTATTTTTCCTGCTAAAATGGATCAAAAATTAATTCTATATAAACTAAGTAAACTGCTTCAGATATGAAACCAAAACACCCCTAACAAAACTATTATTTGCATGGTACAATATTCCCCCCTCAATCGGCAGTACAAATTTCAGTTCTCCATCACTGTCAAGTGTATCCTATTTCTCTAGTGCTCCAGTGAGTCAGTTACTATTTTTTCAGGTTCTCAAGAGGAGCATGAGCATCAGAATTCATTTCAATAGCAGGGATCAGCAGAAAATTTGACTAGAAAGATCATACTTACTGGAACTGTCAAAACAAACGGATCTGAATTATAATAATGTAATAGTAGATACAAAGAACTTACGAGAGTATCAATCTGAGTGATAATGTTAGCATAATGCAAAGCAAGACCAGCAGGCCCCAGTCTTGGATGACTGTTGAGAGATCCTTTTACTGGTTTATCACTATCTGCAAGTTCAACCACGGGAACAAATTATGAAACTTGTTTTCTAAATTTCTAATTGATGAGAAAGATAAAATCATCTTGTGGCCTGTGGGTGACTAGAAGGATGTCAATCCATGTACACAAGGGTCCCAAAGATGTAAAGAGGGAGACAGGCTTCTTGCTACTTTAGTTAACTAGTTGGTTCAATGAATATACGCTAAGACCTATAAATTAGGTTTTATAATTTCAAATCTCCATTACAAGTATTAAATTCTGATTATGCAATACAATTTACAAAATAATCAGTATTCAGGTGTTTGGCTGGAAACTGTTCCTGCTAAGGTCAATCAGACATAAGCAGAAGTAACAAACTTATTTTCTTAATTTCTTGTCATTTCAATACTTAATTGGTTTTTAAGAAATTTCTTGTAATTTATAAGAGATTTATCTGCATTGTTTGAAAAAGAAACATTCAAGGCTTACGTGTCGTGTCTCATGGAAGCAAAAATCATCTCATATTGTGAATCAATAGCATGTGTATGATTTTTAGTCAAAGAAAATGAACATAAACTTAAGAATAAGTTTAAGCTTTTGAATAAATACCGGCGCTGCTGAACGCATCATGGATTTCCAGATGTAAGAAGTGGACAATGTCTACAAGCTTCTCCATGACCTGCAAAACATGGGATATTCGATTCTTTTAAAAACTTAAGTTTTGTGGCCTAAGCAAAGTTCATCATATAGGCAATTCCAGTTAAGTGAAGCTGATGCTACATTAAGCTGGAGTTGCTCAGAAATTACTGGACACAGAATTTACAAGTGTCAAAACATACACTTAATTACACTTCTAAAGTCTAGAATACAACACAACCAATAGAAGAATCTCTAAGGTGGTATTTGTTTCTTTTTTTTTTGGACATCTGAATCTGATTCATGGGAATTTAATATTGAATTGTGTAGGATCTTCAAGTTTAGGAATTTTAATTAAATGAACTCAATTCCATTGTACATCAAGTCAGACCTTCATCTCAAATTCAGATAAATATTTTACCTGACTAGTCACTTTGAAAATCTGATTCTACCAAGATGTAAAAGCATTCAAAGCAAGTAAAACTCAAACAAGTCAGATTCATATGCCTTGAAAAACAAATGAATTGTTAAAAAACACCACCTAAGTCAATTATTAAAGGGGCGCCATCATGGTTAATGAATTGTCTGCACAATGTGAATGAAAGTATTTGGTAAAAGCAGTGCCCACATTACCTCTTCCAAAATCTTGGACCAGAGTGATTTTTTCTTCAAACCTCTTACATGTTTCCTCTGGCTTTTTAATTCTGCCCTTAAGATCGCAAGGCTATCTCCTACATGTCAAAGAATACCAGTTATATCATTATTTACAGATTACAATTTTATGCAAAAATTTAACCCAAAATGTAACTAAAATAATTTATCCCAACAAACGAAGGGATTTTTTTGTTGTTTATCTCATTATTTGATCAAATATGTGTATCTGAATATATGTACAACTTCTTTGATCATTAAAAAAACTGTGATTTAATTAACGCAACAGGGGACTGTCCTGAGGTCAACAGCATTGTCATTTCAATTCAAATTCAAAATGGTCTAAATCTAGAGGATTTAGAATCTAAAAGTGATGACATAAGGACCACCATGATCCTCAGGCTTTACTATTTTATTTTCTAAACGAAAAAGAAAAAGCATCATATAATATGGAATATAAATTAGTATCCTCAAGTGCAAATGCATGTCACTTCCCGGTTAAGAAAATATGATGATTGTTCTTAAATTTCAACTGATCAAAAAAAAATTGTCTGGAAGTTAATAGTTCAAAATTATTCAAAAGAAATCAGAATCCTTCATGACTTCGCTGTCTACCATATTTGGTAGTGTAGAGGCACAAATGAAGCTTTAAAATGTATACAATATCTGATTACAGTTTGTTGGAGTGGAGCCAGAATTCTACATAACACTGAAGCATCCAAATATATCCAGGAAAGCCCACTTTGTATGGTCATCCATGGTGTATGAGTGACAGCTTTATCACAGGTTCCTTCTAAAATGTTTTTCCACAAAAATGGTGATGATCATCCATACTACTATCAGATTTCTCAGGTAAATGTTCAACTTAAAATTGAGAAAAGCATAGTACTAAATAGTTCCGGATGGTTTTGCATCGTAAGATACAAATTAGGATACTTGAACGTACTTATGCAAAATACCTGATCACTGATTGTTAGACTAAATGTCTAACTGACCAACTCTCAAGCTCGCAGCCTCGCAGGTGTGTGAACATTTATAGACAAAATTAACTTGCTTCTTTTCCAAGATTTTAAGGTCTTTCCTCTTTTCTTTTCTTTTCCTTTCTTTTTTGATTAACTTAGTGGCTGTAGTCTGTCATTACCTAAAGTACCAAGGAATGCTTCACAATCTCCATAAAGTTTAGACTACCTCCTAAAATATTACAACGCATCCATTATGTAGCCAATGGTTTCGTTCCTACTTCCTATCCTCAAAGGAATCACATAGTCCATTACTGGTCCCCTTCAATGTAAGTGCATGAGCCATAAATACTGGATGACCAGGTATGCCATTATATTTTTTTCCCTTCCTCTTCGGATTTTATTACTAAGATATCTGCTCGTCAAGCAAAATGTTCTATTCACACAATTAATAACAACTACTTTACCTAAACTGCTACATGTCCGACAAAGAAACCAGTTGTCAGACAACAAATAGTTGTATTTTCAAACAATGTAGATAGGACAGCTGTTCAAAATAAAAGAAAAACATGAGAGCACCCTACCTTTCTGAACAGCATTTGAGTTATCCTCTTCCTGAAGCTTACGCCGATAATCTTGTTCAAATCTGTCTTGGGCATGCAACTCATGGTATAATTCCTGTAAAGAGAAAAAGTATTAATGGTTTTGCATCGAGTAAGTTCTTAATATAAAATCCATGCAACAATCAGGCACATAATATAGAATAAGATTAGTGACTAAGAATAAATTAGAAAAGTAGCCCATATCACAAATGCATGGCTGATATATTAAGCTTGGATTATAGAACAGGGCACATATCTCTAATTTGGAAAGGGGCCCATATCTCTACTGACAATTATAAAACATGTGCAATCTGTAATAATGATGTCGAATGGAAACTCATAAATGAGATGAGAGCTCAAACCAAAAAATTAAGGGTGAAATAGCTTGAACGGATACTGATAAAGAAAAAGGAAATGGTTTAAGGTGTCAAGAAGTCTTCTAATCATTCTAGGAAAAGAATTTAACAAAAAATAGAGACTAAGGTGGTGTTTGTTTTTTTAGGTATCTCAATCAAATTCATGTGAATCCAAGCTTGAATTGTGTAGGATCTCCAAGCTTAGGAATTTTAAAAAGAATTCATCTAGATTCTACATCATGTCAAACCTTTATCTAAAATTCAACTTAATTTTTTAGCAAGTAAAATTCACACAAGTCAGATTCAGATGCCTAAAAAAACAAACACCACCTAAAGGTACAGGTAGATGGAGTCAATGTCTTACTTGGCCAAGCACTTGTCCAGATGAAAACCCACTATATCGGGAAAACTTATTCATGAATTTGGTTGCCACTGATTAAAAAATTGTTAACAAAAGTGAACCCACATGTTAAAAACCAATTTCCAAAACCACTAAGTGAGATGGAACTTGGAAGAACGTTTTCCAAGTAGTGTTGTTTGATAGGGTTTAAGAAAGAGGAAAAGAAATGGTTCTTAAGCTCCAATAATCTGCTTGAAAGATGAGAACAAGGATTTTAGAAAAACTGAAGAGAAATAAAAGAGAGGAGAGATGAGAGAAACATAGGCGGGAACAGGGAATTGTGTGGTTGTGCGCACAATTCCTAATGTCTTCCATTTACTAAAACAAGAGATAGAAGTCACAGAACAACATTGGTGCAAGACATGTGGAATAGAAAAACAAAAAGAATGATACAGCATGTGCTACATATCAATCATCATTCCCCCCAAAAAAACAAAAAAAGAAAAAGAAAATATCAATCTTCATTATAGGTTTTAACAACCTACCTATGTAAGTGCACTAAGACTAATAAAAGCGACATTAGAAATGAGTAAATTTAAGGGAATTTACAAATATCCACAGCACGATACTGAGAGAAGCAAAATGAGATAGCTTGAAATGTACAACGAAGATGAGTTCAGGTCTTGAAAAAATGCCCCTCAGCTTACCATGTTGCACGGAAGGAAACTTCCAAGTAGGTCGGTGCATGCAACCGACCCACTAGTCTCACCCGAGGGGTGGGAACATCAACGATTTTCAAAAATAAAAGAAAAAATATCAATTAAGATTACTGACTGCAACAAGATAATAAGTTTTGAAATGCAAGTTGAAGGCTCTAAAAATGAGAGAAGAATGCCACAACTGTATTGACTGGAGAAAGGCTATCATTGTAGATAGAATTGAATTCTAAAATAGGATTCATGTTTCCAAACCATACCATCTACACAAAAAAACACTATATCTGAAAAAAGTAGATTTTGTTTAAAGAAGTGCAGAGTGTTCACAAATGATAATGTACAGTGCCCAACGCAACAAATTCTTGGAAAATAGTTTCTTTGTTTTATAGCTTTAATAGCAGCTAATTGCAAATAGAGGGACCTGGCATCTCAGTTTAGTAATACTGAATAAAATACGTACAGCTGTATACTGAACCAAATTCATCAATTGCTGCATCACTGTTTCAGCTTCTTCTTTGAGCTGCTTTTGAGGGGTAAGTTCTGAACCCAACCTAGAAAACCATAAAAGAAATCAAATAAAAAAACCTGAGATACAGATCCAAAATATAGTACAGAATAAAACCTAAAGTTACTAAGATGTCATTGACATTACTTCTCAAAATAACGATCCAAGTTATGCCATTGAGGATCTTTACAACGATTTCCAAATCGGACAACTTCTCCTGAAAAAATTTTCAACTCTTCCCTGTAGAGATGATACAACAAGGCAACAAGGTTAATCTTTCAGAAAGGGAAATAGATATGGAAACCATAAAATACTTAATATCATCCACTCCACCTCTTGTCAGAAGCAGCAATCCTTAGGAGTTCATCCATATCTTTGGATACTAAATATTGTACACCTTCTGAAGGAAGCACTACTTCTTTCAAATGTTTTATGTTTTCCTTTGAAAGGGAGTTCATAAGAGTGGCACCCTTGACAATCGTGTTAGCTACTTCAAATGCCAAAATTGATATTTTGTTGCCTTTTGTTGTGACGCCTGAGTTAAATCCACTATTGAGGTTCAAATTTGTCATACTACTTCCAAGAGTGTCCAAAACCTCCACTGCCTTACCAAGCCCAACAGTGCCAGCTCTGCCCAAAAGCGAGCTCACTTCTGAAACCTGCTACACAACAAGAAAGTAGAATATCTCATAATACTATAGTGTACGGTGAGTAGCAGAATGTATCACTTTATACTTATAAATTTATCCATGCTAAGGAGTAAGGACATACTAATAAAGCTTTCAAAAAGCATACAAGTGGATGAGTGAAGCAATTTCATGCTTTGCACAAGCTAGCAAGCAACAAGCATGAATAAATTTGCATAATAGTTCTTGCATAATTCAGAAAGGAGGAAAAATAAATAGAAACGTAACAATAATTATGTAACAATTTAAATGAATATTCATTATATCCGTACCTTGGCTACTGCAGCGGGCCTCAACTTTGCTGACCTAGATTTGTGCGAAAGAGCCCTAGGTAGGCGTGGAATCCCATCATTGATATCGTTCTGATTGCTAGCATATGCGTTCCTATTCATCTCAGGAAATGAAAATGGTTCTCGTAACTGTTTCTCCATGCCTTCCCCATTTGATGGAGGTGTCAAAACATTATCTCCCTTCGATGGCAACCCATAAGACCCATGATCAACATGATCATTGGGTGGTGGCAAACTTCCACTGGGAGCATGATCAACAGTAGATCTCCTCGAACAAAGCCCTCCCATAGTTTCGACGACTACAAACAATATCTCACTTTGTCGTCGAGCTTCCCATACAAAAGAACAAAAATTAATCTGAATATCTATAAAACTGAAGCAAACCCTAGTTGAAAAACTTCAAGAATTCAGATAATCAACTAAAAAGCAAGCTCTTTTATAAGCAAATATTCCTCAATTAGTCAAGTACAAGACTGAGGGAGGACATTACAGAGACCAGGAGTCAATAATACCCGCCCAAGTCCAGAAATTTGATCCGGTGTTCCACCATACAGTGCCACAGTTCCGATTTCGATCACTACTAGAATTCCAGTCCATCAACTCCAAACTGTAAAAATCCCCCCCAAAAAAAATTGAAGCACGTATAGTATAAGGTTTTAACAATCAAACAAAGATATGAACAAAAACCCAAATTTGCTAACAATAGAAACATATTCTTCATCAATTTAAGAACGAAAGCAGCTATGTAACAACAACCCAAAAAAGAAAAACCTAAATTCATAACATCTAAACTATCAAAAACTAATAACCCAGAAAACAAAATCAAACCTTCAGATCAAGTAACAAAAATCAAAGCACAAAAAACGACATGGTTGTAGAGAGAGAGAGAGAGAGAGAGAGAGAGAGAGAGAGAGAGAGAGAGAGAGAGAGAGAGATTCACCAGCTATAGAGAGAGAAGGAGAGTTAGATCTGTGAGATATGAAGAGAGAAGATTGGTCTTCTGGTCTGTATCTGACCTTGCCACCAAGAAGAGAAAGAAAGAGGGTTAGGTGCGTGCAGGGTGGGAGGACTGGGGACAGAAACGCCAAAGTAAACCCGACTCAAAGCCTTCAGAGGACTGAAATGTATGAAGAGACGGGGTTGGAGTTAGAGAAAGAGAGTTGGTCAAACCCTCCACTACTGACTTTAGACTTTCTTAATTTCAACCTCTCTCCATCCACTTTCTCTCTCTAGAGACAGTCTCTCTCTCTCTCTTTCTCTGCTCTGCTCAACTCAACACTGTTCAGCTCTCTATGTCTCTCTAACCAAATCCACAACCATAGTATAGTTATCTCTAACTAGTGTTTGTTGTACTATGGTTCGGGTTTTGGATCTCGGGTATGGATATTGACCCGTTTTAGAGGTAGATCAATTTCAGATACAGGCAGCCACTAAAAATGAAAAATCCAAAAGTGCCTAATTACTTGAGACGAGACATTGAAGAAAATGAATTGAAGGTTGATTAATAGAGATAGCTAGTCATGGGCCTCATGGCTATTCAAGTATGAAAGGGAAACAACTGAACATGCAACGAATTAGCGTATTACTGCGAAAGCTAATGCGTATACATTGTCTTAGTGGGGTTTTCTTTCTCTTCTCTTTCATTGTCTCTCTCTGCATTTCTCTCTCACTCGAATTCCTTTTTCGAATCTCATACCCTCTCTTTCTACCTTTATCTCATTTATTCGTAAAAAAAAATAAAGAAGAAGAAGAAGATAGGACATTCAATATCTCCTTACATACCTATTTGGTAGTAGGGTCGTCCTAAGTTTGATCGCAACACTTGGTATCACAAGTACCAATGTCTGTGGTTCGGCCCTCTCTCCTCATTTTTTTTTTAAGGGAGGGAGATGCAACGAGAGTGTGAGAAAGAGATAGAGAGGCGCATGTAGAAAGAGTGAGACAACAAGAGAGATGTAGATAATGAGTGAGAAGAAGAACAAGAAGGATTTTTTAATTTAGTAGTGGTTGCTTGAAGTAAACATAGAATTTTTTTGGGTAGTGGCTGGCTGTCTAAATCCAGACCGTGAATGCTTATAGAATTGCCTGCTATATGTCTCAAGTTGGTGGTTGAAAAAAAAAATTACTTGGGGCAACCACAACCATGTCTTCTCTTTCTATCTCCCTTTCTCAAAAAATATGATGATGATGAAATAGGTCTCAAGCCATAATTGGTACTGTGATACCTATTGTGGATTTCAAATTTGATATCATGATACCTAAGTTTGGCACAAATCATTTGATTCATTATGATCTATGTGGTTCGTGATCCAAAAATTTGTTTTTAAAAGCTAATTTAAATCTAAGCTAACTACATTTTTTATTACATCAAAAATTATTTTTTGACTTTACTATAAAATCCTAAATGATTTCATTAAAAAACTAAAAAAAATAACATTTTGTTGTTTTATAAAACCCTATATGATTTTATTGTAAATTTTAAAATAATTTTGGATGTAAAACAAAAAGTATATTAATTTAGGTGTAAATTAATTTTTGAAAATAAAATTTTGAATCAAGAACCATACAGCCCTTATTTTTTCTATAACAATAAAGAGAGGAGGAGGAGAGGAGGAGGAGGAGAAGGGGAATATATGTTGGACCTCTTTCTCTCTCTTAAGAAAAAAGAAGATTGCCCAAAGTAGTTTGAGTGCTGGTTTTTATCCATAACATGATTTTAGAGGGCTGCCCAAATCCTTAGGCTTGCTTGCACCTATAAAAATTTGGCCTGCATCTAAAAGGGGACATGCACACTTGATTAACACATCGGGTCGTAATATGGCCCCATCAACCTGGATTTGATTGCTTATGTATTAAGGACGTCACTCAACAACAGAAGATGGTTTTAATTGAAGACATTTGCCTGAATGTATTAGGTAACATCAGGTTAATTTGTGACTCGTATACAATTCATTGTATTTAAAAATTGGGATACAAAAACATAAAAAGTTCATTAAAAACACCTTAGTTTAGAAAATTTGCAAACTAAATACAAAAATAGCACCCTCCTCTATTTTTGTTCAAAATCTTTCAAAAATACCTTCTTAACTTTTTACTGGACCATTTATTCTTCAATCTAGACCATTAATTCTTTTTTCTAGACCCCACATGTGAGATTATTTCATTTAAAAGGTAAAGGTATTTTGGGGCAAAATAAGCGGTGGTGGTGTTTTTGTATTTAGTTTGAAAATGGTGACTTGGATGCAATTTCCTCAAACTAAGGTGTTTTTAATGTACTTTTCACTCGAAAAACAGCCTTGTTATATTTTTATTATTTTCAGAAAAGAATTTTGAAATACAATCCTAAAAGTGGACCAAATATGCAAGTATCCGCGAACACACATTTAGGTTTATTGTTTTTATAAATGAGTTTTTGAATATAATTCTCTAATACAGCCCATAGGAGTAGACCCAGGAATTTGTATTAGGTGGTACTAATATGAAGTTAAAATTTGCTCCTCGAAGAATCCATGTAATTTGGGTTGAAGTGTCGAAAAGAATAGTTTTGACCACGAATAAATCGACACAATTTTTTACTAAATCAGCACAATTATACATCAGTTCTGCATAACCGATACTACAAATTATATAAAATGGTTTGTCGGGCTTCACTTTATGATTGTGATGTTGACTCAACATATTCGACAAGCCAATTTTGTATTGTCTTCTCTATGCAACCAAAAATTGATGGGATAATCGAGTAAAAAGTTGTGTTGAATATTAGGCCTCTAAAAATGAGTGCTGCTTTTTTGCCTGACCTATTTCTAAAACAAATGCCAGATTCTTATGTGGCATGGTGGGTGCTACTGCCACATAAGTTGGAAACCCCCTCATAACCCTTTTGGGAGGGGAAAGTGGTGGATCCCACCCTGCCACATAAGCATCTGGTACCCATTTTATAAAATGGTCGGGCTAAAAAGCTTTATTGCTAAAAGATTTGAAGGAGAAAACAAACAAGTGTCCATTGAAAAAGGGATTTGGTCTAGACTCTAGAAGATGGATGTAAATTTTATTTTTTTGACAAGTTTACCCACTTCTTTAAAGCAATTGGCATAGGCTACTTGAGCGGGTAGTCCCAACATAAACCCAATAATGAGTAGAACATTTTATATATAACAAGTAATGCTACTTTGACAAAGAGACTAACAAAACTGATTTTCAAACCTTATGAGGTCAACACAGATACAATCCAAGGGTTAATTTTTTTTGGTGACTATGTTCTTTTCACCATGTAGATCATCTTAACAAAAAATTAACCTATTCTAAAACTTCTATTTCTATCAAAAGTTGATTAGAAATTAACAGTGAAGAAATCACTTCTCTTTGAATAAATGACCGTAGATTTCAATCAACTTTTAATTGAGATCAAAATTTTAAATTGGGATGATTTACGAAGAAGATGATCTATATGGTGAAGGGAACATCCTCATCAAAACATGTACTTGAATCTTATAGCCTTTTGATATATATATATATATTGAAAACTTTTCTAAAATCTACCTCGGGTTATAATCCGGGGTAGCCCTCTTATAGGTCTGCCTTGACAACCCGAATCTTAAAAAATAAATTTTTCTTTTTTTAGAATTAAAAAAATAGTGTTGGTAAAGGGGTTCCTCAACATGTTGGCGGGATGGACAAGATGGGGGGTGGACTAGATTGTTTAAGTTCGTTAAGGGTGGATTTAATTTTACTTGGGGGATAGTCATCTAAAAATGGGTTGATATTTTTTCCACCCAACCTTAAAAAATATCCTAACCCTAAAAAAAAATACTACAACCCTAAAAAAATACCCACCATCCCCATCTCTAGTCACCACCACTACCTCCGACCACTACCACTACTTCTTCTTCTTCTTTCTTCTTCACGAGTCAGTAATTTTTTTTTTAAGAATAAACAATGGTCGAATTTACCAAAAATTTCGATAATCAACGATCGAAATCATGAAAAAATTTCAGATCCACAAAAAAAAATCGAAGAACATGATCGAACTTAACTGAAAATTTCGACCACTACTAATTCAAATCATGATTTCAATCGTTGGTGGTCGAAATTTTGGGTTTAATTCGACCATTTACGGTCGAATTTGATGTTTCCTTTATAAAAAAAACAGACGATGAAGAAGAAGAAAGAGGAAGGCAGGTTTTTTTTTTGCCGGCAGTGGAGGTGGTCGGCGCTGGAGGAGTGGTGAAGATAAAGCTAATGGTGATGTTGGAAAGGGTGGGGTGTACAATTTAATTTTAGTGGGGTGAAGAGAGAAAGTGGGTATTAGATTAGTTTGCCCCACACCACCCCCTAGTAAAAATAAGTAATAATTTGGATGGAGGATTTTGGGTTAAAATCCCATTTAACTTGTCCATCCCCCAAATATTTTGAGAAACTCCTTTAACAATACCCTTAAAAAAATCGTTTTCATTGGTTTAGTTAAATTGAATCTATTTTCGTATGTAATTCCAGGACATGTTTTCTGATAATAAAACACTATCCTATTAACTAAGAGAACAATATTTTCTAGGCTTTTTACGTATAAGACACTCTTAAAAATTAAAACATACATAAAATCTAAAGGGTAGATTTGACTTTTTCCCTTCTATTCTTTTTCTATCATAGAGTAATTTTGTAATTTACCTTAACTTTCTCTTCCACAAATCTTATGCTGCATTTGATAGTAAAGAAGTGTGTTCCGCGAAAATATGTTGATTTTTAGCAGTTCCACTGAATTAGATTCCTTGGAGGGCCATAGAAGCCTATTCCATGGAAATACATTGAAAACTAACAATTAGCCACATTTTTAAGTAAGTGGGCCTTCGGTTAACAAACTTTATATTGTTTCCTCGAAACTAATCCAATTCCGTAGAATTCAAACGCTATCAAACAGCCTTACACGATTCTCACTCTCACTCCCACGTTAACTAGCGCTAAATGAAAGATATTTTATTATATCAAATGAGTTACTTTGCTATATATTTAACTATTATAAATTTTTTTCGTAATTGATGTGCAATATACGTGTTTGCGGCTTGTATTGATCATACAATTCATATTTTTCCATTTTATCCTAGTTTTTGGAAGCCTGTTTTCGACTTGCGGATCAAATGCTGCTTAAGTTGTTGGATGCTTGTAAGAAGATTGCAGTAGATCTCCACAAATAACAAAGGAATAAGAGCAGGGCTAGTCATACACCTCAAACCCACCAAAATTTAGTTTGGATTTGAGGTTCTGATGTTGCGCATGACCAATGGGATTGGGCGAAATCTCGCATAAGATTTTCGCGATCCCATTGTTTTAGGGATTTTTTAAAAGTTCTCGCGTAACATTTTCACGATTCCCATTTTTCTCTTTTTTTAGGATTTTATTTTTATTTCCCGTGAAAGACTTCCACGACACCACTTTTTTAGGATTTTTTTAAAGATATTTGTCGCGGATAAGTTCCGCGAGGTCTCCTTCTCGCGGATAACTTCCGCGTCGCGGAAGATTTCCGCGTTACCCTTAAACCCTACAGAACACCCCAAACTAGTGGTTCAGGTGAAGGTTCTGAGGTTCTGAGGCACCCACTGGCCATGCTCTAACAAAAGAAATCAATGAGCATAAAAGAGACGCTACCAATGACGTAGAGAACTTGCTACCAATAAACACGAAGAAAATGCACCATAAATAATATATAAAATCTAATAAAAAAATAATATATAAAAATCTCCCTATTTGAACCTCCCTAATCTAGTTGTAATGTCATTGGCTTGTTGAGTGTTGGTCATCTTTTATATATCTCTTATGTATTTTTGCGTGATCAATAAATAATTCCTTCGGTCCGAAAAAAAAAAACCAATAATAATATTATAAAAATTCACCAACTTGAAGCACCTAAAGATAAAAATCAACAATAAATATGTTTCATTAGGGCTGCACACGGTTCGGTTTGGTTAGGTTTTTTGTCAAACCCATAGCCAAACCATTGATTAATTTAGGAAGACCAAAACCATACCAGACCATGATGGTTTTTTTTTTAGAACCAAAACCACACCATCGGTTTTTTGGATTTTTTGGGTTTTTTGATTTTTTCAAATTTCGGATTTTTTTAGGGGTTTTTGGTTTTTTTAACAGACAAATCATTCAAAACTAAAGTTTAACTAGATTTAAAAAAAATTAACATATGACATTTATCAATTGATTATTTAAACTTAAACTAAAATATGACATAATTAGAGCACTTGCATTATAAAAAAGTAAAGTTCGTTCAAACTTAATAAATGAAAAACTGATAATACCTAAATATTTATTTAAATTTAAAACATGAAAAAAAAAAGTCCAAGTGTTCAACCATCTTAAGTAATTATTAATTATCTCTCTTTTTTGTGAAAATTATTAAATTTAATATGAGAAGATCATCCTTACCAAAAATTATATCAATAAAAAATAATTATAAGGTAATTTATAGGCCATCCATTTTAATTATTACCTTTAAATTAAATTTTGATAGGGTTAAAAATTTTGGTACAATATGATTAAGAACGAAGTCATAAATTTTTTTAAGGAGAAAACCACAAAGCACAACAAATTTCTTTGGTATGCCTAAAAGCTTGTGGGGTACGTGTTAAGAAATGAGTTAGTCAAATTCTAATTTTACAAAAAACTAAGGCACAATATACTAAAATCTTAATAATTGACGGGGCACTCAATTTCCTTATAGGTATTAGATGCTGGAGTTTAATTTTTTTTTGGTGGGGCACTCCCCAACAACGTGCAAGATAGCTCGTCCCCGAATATAATTTATTTTATTTTTTTATGAAGATACATGGTAAAGTCTGTGAAGAGTTCATCTTCATATCTTAGATATCTCTATATGGATCCCAACATATTTTCCATA
Source organism: Macleaya cordata (assembly GCA_002174775.1). Lineage (NCBI taxonomy): Eukaryota > Viridiplantae > Streptophyta > Magnoliopsida > Ranunculales > Papaveraceae > Macleaya > Macleaya cordata. Next base: position 298,262 of record MVGT01004063.1, on the reverse strand, counting down.
GCAACATAGTGGCAATTTTAATCATGGTATAGAACAATTGAAATTTTCACAATAAAAATAATAATTATACAAAATAATATATATATATTATAAATAAATTAATAAATATGTATAGATTTGAGAACACACATATGTATTGCCTCATATAGGATACAAATTGACATAGATACATTAACTTATGAAATTGTGATTATATTAAGAGCCAGGCTCCTTAATTCATATTTTCATAAGTTAGCATGCATAATATAATAATGCATATGTATACTATATAGGTATATGTGCGGATTTTTTTCTGGTTTTTTTTGTTTGGTCTTTCGGCTCGGTGTTTTTGGTACGGTTTCGATTTTTTTAGTTTTTTGAAAACATGAAACTAAAACCAGACCATAAATATCGATTTTTACGGTTTTTCAATTTTTCTGGTTTTGGGTTTTTTGGTTTTACGGTTTGTCGGTATTTTTTTCGGTTTGGACCGGTTCGGAATGGATTTAAAACCGCACCATGTGCAGCCCTATGTTTCATATAAGTATGGGTTAGGTTATATAGCCCCTTATATAACCCTCGCCTGTGCGGCTCACATGTAATGTATCTTGGGGCTGATTTTTAGAGAGGATGTTCTCTTCACTATGTATTTCATCATATCTAAAAATCAGTTTATTCTAAAACTTCTAACCTCCTCAAATTAACCCTTAAAAAATACTCAAATTTTAAACTTTTATTTTGACCGTTGATTTAAAACGGTTAGATTTGAGGTTAGAAGTTTTAGAACATGCTGATTTCAGGTAACTATATTTTACTCATCATGTAGATCATTCTCTCCAAAAATCAGCTTTTAGATGCATTACATGTAGGCCCCACAAGCAGTGGCGGAGCCAGGAAGTTCTAATGGGTGGGGCACTTTGAAAACTGTGATTTTTTTACAAAAAAAGCATAGTTTTACAGCTACAATAACAGATTTTTTTTATTCTTTTGTGGTGCTTTTTTTACTTAATAGATAATTAAAATAATAATTTAAATCTTAAAATTTCACTAATGATCTTGGTTTACAAAAAGTAGAGTAATGCTAGGGGAACCCAAGTTCAGGACTCGTGGAAGACATTTTAACTTGTGGGATTCACATTGAGATTATCTAAGAGCTTTTTTTTTTCCTATAAGGACCATGTAGATCATCCTTACAAGAAATTAAGCCACGTTAAATTTTCTAACCCTATAAAGGTTGGTTGGAAGTCAACCGTAAAATAGACTACTCAAACACCCTTAGAATCAAATTAATTTTTTTTATGGGATTAGTAGTTTCAAAATTATCTGATTTTTATAAAGATAATCTACATGATGAACACATTCAAAAAAAAAAAAAAATGAACTCATGAATCATCTCAATGTCAACCCCACGGGCCAGCAGTCTTCCTTGGGTCCCCTAGCATTACTCTAAAAAGTATGATAATCTCCAAACATATTTGTCCCTTATTTTTCTATCTTTCTAGAGTTTTTGGTTAAACATAAAAGAGTCAAAAAAAAAAATTTGAAGAATGAGAAATCGTGTTGATAAAAATAAATAATAAATGAGTTAAGTTATCAATTAACTCAAAGTAAAAGTGGGATCCACTATGTCAAAAACAAAATAGAATGGAGAGAAAGATCAACGTTTGAAAAAAAAAATTACTTAAAAAATAATTTAAGTTGATAATTGGGTGGGGCACTTTTAGAAGGCTAGGATCCACTATGTCAAAAACAAAAATTACTTAAAAAAAATATAACCACAGGTAGTTTAGACATTGTACATCTATAAGCTATCAATGATCTGAAAAGGTGTTGGTTTCGTGGAGGACAAAAAAAAAACGAGATAAAATTCAAAACCAAACTAAACAACACCGTAGTTAGTAGTATAAATATGAATTATGAACTCGAATATTTCGATATTGAAATCGTTCCAAATCGATGGATCGAAACCCGAATAAATTAAAAACTAGTATCCCTATGAAATTAATTAATATTTGTGTACACTACACCCCTTTACATAGACATCAACATCATAAAAAACAAAACTTGTTCAATTTCTTCCTCCGTCCCCTTTACTCTCTCTTTCTCTCTCTAAAATAAACAACAACAACAACAACAAATTCATATGTTCACACGCTACATCAAACCGGCGGTCTCCATCATTCTTAGAATTCTTCAACACAAACAACAAAAAAAATAGGATACCATGTTTGCGAGGGAACCTAATTTTTGACAAAAAATCTGGATCCTTAATTTCAATCATTCAATAATTTAAAGCCTATTGTTAAATATTTTCAATCAAGCTTTAAACTAATGAAATCAAGAGTCGAAATCATTTGTTAAAAATTGGCATTGGTCTCACATTTTTATATGCATCGAGATCCTTGATTTCAATCATTCGACCAAATCTATTAATTGATGGGCTCGACCCTAATTTGAACAGAAATACTTTTTGGATTGATAGTTTTACAAAAGTAGTATACACTTATGTGGTAAGGTGGGATCGATCCATCACTTTTTTCATCCTAAAAGTATTTTGAAAGGTTTCCAACTTATATGGTGGTGGGACCGATCACGCCACATAAACATCAGGCGTCGGTGTAATTTAAAACACAAAAGAAGAGGTAAAATAAATTGAACGGGAGTGATCAATAAGATGGTGTTCTTCTAGTAATGAAATATGATCTTAGGGTTTATTTTGTATGGTAGAATTGATCGTACCATATCATTTTTTTGCATGTCGGAAGAAACTTCTTTTAAGGAATACGAAGTCCAAGTAGAGATCGAGGACGGGCCTTGGAAGCCAAAGAGGACTCTTTCAGATTGTCTTATTAATCTCAAAAACGAGTCAAAGAAGATACATATTTATATTTATTTAAATTTTTTTTAAAAATCTGTGGGATAATGATTTGTTTTAGCTTTTATAAAACATATATAACTAGATTTGATTAAGATCAAATGCTCAAAAAAAAAAAATTGATTAAGATCACGTGGCATAAAATTTGATGTTCATTGGATACCCATTTACTGGAGAATCGAACAGAACTACCAAACCATACAAACTGATCAGATTTACGTATATGATCAGGTGACTTTACGAGAGTTTTATATGTGTACATATTTTGCACGCAGTCTTTATATTAAGTTTGTTCACCTGAGTTTGTATTAAAGAAAAGGGGGGTCTTGGAAAAAAAGTCCCCCTTTTTTTTTTTATAAATTTAGTCATTAATTTTGGACATAAAAATTATAAAAATATGAATTAAATTTATAAATAGAAAATGTAAAAAAAATCCTTATTTTTTAGGGGACCAATGATTTTAATCCCTCACTAAAATACTTTTATAATTTTAATCCTTATTTTTTAAAACTTTATGATTTTAGTCCTTAAAAAATTATAGTGTTATGATTTTAGTCCCTAAAAATTTAAAAAATGTGTAAACTAAGTTTTAAAAAATGCCTAAGATACCCTTGTTCACTTTTTTTTTTTTAACTGGAAAAAAAGTGCAAGTCTGAACTTGCACTTGCAAGTCTGAACTTGCACTTCAAGTCTGAACTTGCACTTTTGAAAAATTTCAGATTTGGACTGCCGGTGAGGAGTTCACAGCCGCCGGTCGCCGGAGAAAAGGTCGTCGGTCGGAGGTCGGCCGGCCGCCGGAGAGTCGTTCGCCGGAGAGGAGGTTGCCGGTCGCCGGAGTGGAGGTCGCCGGTCGCCGGAGTGATGAAGTCGACCGTTAATGATTTTTAGATATGGGATATATTTGGAATAAAATATTTTTAAAGGTTAGTATTGTCTTTTTAAAAACTAAGGACTAAATTCACAAATGTTTTTAATCCAAGGGATTAAAAACATAAGGGTTATAAAAATAGGGACTAAAATCACAAAACCCCATTTATAAAAAAGGATTAAAAACATAAAAACTTTTTTTACAGAGACTTTTTTTATGTTTCCATAAAAGAAGGGAGAAAAAAATGTAAATCAAAAGTATGACTATAAATTTTTTTTATTTTTTTTATTAATATTACACTTATTCTAACACCTAAGGATTAAAAATAAAATGGATAGAACATTAGAGATATAAAATGAGCGTTTCAAATTCTGAGTATTTTAGTATCCAATGGAGCTGGAATTGGAACGTGATTGATGGGATCTAAAATTAGTTTACAATTTGATTTTTTTTTCCTTTGGTTTTTCTATAAATTATTTTTTATTTATTTTCATAAGCATTAAATATAGAAAGATCGAAATCAAAATACCCAATAATTGATTAGAATTGGAAAACCTAAGAAGTAATGCCTCCGACATGAGAGTTTTTGCATCACGTGATGGCCAGTGCAACTTGGTGGGAAGGGTCGGGTTGGAACAAACCCAATTCCGACCCATTTTTAAAGAAAACCGACCCATATAGGTCATGTCAAAACCTATATTACTAAAGAGAGCAGATTGGAATACATTGTTCATCATATATTGGGTGTACATTGGCCCATGGGGCTCTGATAGAGATTTACGATATTCTCTTCATGAGGTAACCCATTTTAAAACTTGTAATCACATTATTTATTGAGTGAAATCTACGGTAAAATGAATATCTCAAATACAGTTGAATTTTTGTGATTTCTACATACACCGGAATGATAAGATTACAAGGTCTAAAATATACTAATTTTAGATGAAGATAATCAGTAAGGAGACTTCATATGGACCCCACATATAATGTACATATAACTATGTATTTTGATCTATTCTCGTTGCTAAACTTATTTCTAATTAATCAATATATAATTCACCAAAAATAATTAAAAAGAAGCAAAAGGGGGTCGAACAAAACCCTATGTTTAAAACCGAGTCGTCTATAAATCTTATTAAAAACTTTGTTATTGATTGATAAGTACATGTTTAATGCATAAAATAACCGTTTTAAAGAAACTATTAAACTTTTTTTAAATTCAAGTCAAAGAACTGAGAAAAAAAATACTCAAGTCAAATAACCAACTTACAATAACACAATAATAATAATTATTATATTTGGAATGATTTAAGCTAAAAAAGAAATTAAAAACAACTATATAACATGTCATTTGGTAATCATTCTTTGGAAAATTTTAGATCACAAAAATAGTTAAGCTTAAAACTTATTTTATTGTAATTATTTTTTATAATTTTTCTACTAAACGATTGATATATTGATTGTTAAGAAAGACAGTTGCGTGTAATTATGTAACTAACAACGAGTCAATAACATATTAACAATTTTTAATTTTTATATATTCTTTTGATTTACTTGTTCACAATACTAAATCATAATAGAAACAACCAAAATAGTGAATTCTAAGCTTAGTAACCGAAACCTTGGTATAGGGGTGACGCTCCCGCTCCGGATCCTCGCGCTCCTGCTCCGAATTACGCTCCGACGCTCCCGCTCCGAAGGTATTTTAGAACTAAGAACATTTTTTAATCGGCCGCTTCGACGCTCCCGCTCCCACTTTCGTTCCCGCTCCGACCCGCGCTCTGGTTACTTAGATTCTAAGTGCGCACGAATACTCTCTGATGTCGATGGTTGATCTCCCGATGCTTACAAGTTGGCAGTTTTTCTTTTCTCCGCCCGTTCGAAACTGTATTCTCAACCAGTTAATGACGCTTTTTTTGTACCCTTGATTGTATTTATAATTAGACAATAATCCCATCATAAAAAAAAGAAAAAAAGAATATAACGAGTTAATAATGCACATGCATCAGCCAATAAAAGTTGGACTCTGGATTTAAGCAGCCGCCCAATGTGTTTTTGACTTCAAGGCAACTACTAAGACTTCAACTTGGGTTTGATTGTCTTTTATAGGCAATTAATATTTTTTATTTAGGCAGCTCATGGATTTAAGCAGCCACCCCAGTGCGTTTTGACTTTAGGCAACTACTAATTTTAGCAATAAAAGAATAACAAAAGTTTGTGAAACACACACCCTAGGTAGGGGACTCATGAGTGCAAACACAAAATAACCAAATTATCCCTGTTCTTTGATGCCCTAACTGGTTCATAGATACATATAGATTCAATAAGAAAAAAAACTGAATTAGTTGTGCAGCAGTTCTTGTAGGTTATACAAGCAAAATGAGTACATAAAACTAGCTGCAACTTAAAAAACAATCACGGTTATAAAGGCCGCTTAGATTCCTTCGACTTCAAAAGAAATTAAGTACGAGACAGAAGTTCTCTTCAGTCTCCTCTTCTGTGTCAGTGGTTCTGAATATCAGTTGCTAAGTTTTAGCTGAGCTGCAAAAAGTAAAATTAGGCGTTAACACATCGTCCCATAGACCCGAGTTCGATTCTGTTGACCCACGTCTAATGTGGGTCGCCACCATGTGATTTGTGTGGACTTAAAAACTGGCCGTTTTATAATTTCCTGCCAATCATGGTGGGGTCTTGTTGTCCTACGTTAAATGTGGGTCAACAAAATCGTGCGACAGACCCCCTCTCTCTCTCTCTGAACGACAAATGTGGATAATTGCAGTTTTGTAAATTCAGTACATAATTAACAGTGTAATACAGATACTACCATGTAGAGTTCCTCCTACAAATGACTTGAGTCTGAAATGAGATCTTCCAATTCATCGGCTATGGCTTTGTAGCAAAAGAAGAATTGTTCCTGATACACAATAAGGAATTGAAGAAATTTAGTGAAGGCTCAAAGACTTGATAAATGTCAATATAAGTATACAACATAAACTATGTAACAGTGATACTGGTAGCTCTGTCGGTGTCGGACAATGGTAAGAGGTGTCGAGCACGACGAGAAAAGCCAAAACGAGGACACACACAAATTCTCGTTTCAGCTATTATTTGCTTTATTTTTCAGTTATTATTTGTACTTCTAGATCTGTCTTTGTCGCACAGTACATTAAAAAGTATTACTTAATGTCAAATAAATTTCACATTAAATAAATAATAACTCTTACTCTCTTTCTCCCACTCTCTCTCCCCACATTTTAAACTAATTTTTACAAAACAATGTGAGAAAGTATCACGAACATCACTTTCACATGTTAGACTTCGTAAATATATACATGCATATGCCCAAGTGACCATTAATTGTAATTTGTACTGATTAAAAAAATATTACAATAGTAATGCGTGCTTCACCATTTCACAGTTTCAACCACTAACATTTAAGTAATGGACAGGTTGAAGTTGCTATCTAATCATTTCAAAGCAGATTATTTTCTAGAGCCAAGATCGACATCCTTATTTAGCAAAGGTTTTTGTGGGGCTCAGACGGAGATGATCCAAGGGTGTGAGTATGATCTCCTTGCCACATAGATCATCCTCATCTAAAATCACCATGTTCTAAAACTTGACTCCATCAAATGTTGGTTGTAAGTTAACGGTATTTATCGGCGACCCCATAAAACCACCCAACAAGTTAGAAGTTTTATAATTATGTGATTTTCGGTGACGTTCATCTCCATGTGGGTCCCATAAAAACCATGGCTAAATAAGCTTAGCTGCCGATCCAGACTCTATTATCAAGGATACATTCATCAAAAGGGTTGTGCAGTCTCTTGGTTAGATCAGTATGATTACAGGGCTTTGATTCCATGATTGCTACTTGAAGGATCAAATCCACGTGCTCAAGAGGTTTTGAAAAGTTCATCTCACTACCACGGTATTCTCGATCTTCTAATCCAGTTCCACCCACCACAGATTTATCTTTCGTTATTCTCTAATTCTATCTCTTGCTCTTGCACTTCCTAATTCCAACACAATAATAGAAGAATACATAAAAGGCATATAAACTAACCCTAAGCACAATCTGCACTTAAGGAACCGAGAATCCAAGCCACATTTTGAGGTTTTACTGCCTTGTCGGAGGTCCTAGCACCCATACTTGCAGCATGGATGATGGATCTCTGCCATCCTCAAGCACACTGTGGTGCCTTAGGCACATCCTACGACAGTCCATTATGACTTATTATTGGCATAATAATATGTAATATGTATTGATATGTACAATAGATATGATATTGATATAAAGCAGATACAGGTTAAAGGTGAAGTTTCATTAAAGATCTGGAAAAAAAGCATTGGTATTAGCCTCAAACGAAAGGATTACCGGAAGTAGGGTTAAGTATTCATTGCAGTGATACATGCTTAACAATAAAACCATGAAAGAAATGGTAAAGAATCCACGATTTTAGGATGACTATATACCAGGCTGATGGTGCAGGATATCTAGTTTGTAATTCAAACTACTTCTACCAAATAAAGCGATCTAATTACCATAATAAATAACAGCCTTCAGAATGTTAAAAGGGGGTTCTCATAGGTGAATCACATTTATATATAAGAGATTGGACACAATACATTAAGCTTCAAACAAAGAGGGAAGAAGATACCTCTGTTTGCACCATTCCAATACGCTGAGATCTAAAAATGCTGACAGTATGACCAAGATTTAAAGCAGTCATATTTCCAGCTAGGATTCTTTGGATCGTATTAAGAATTGTACAAAATGCACCCGTTCTCCCAATACCTGCACTGAGAAAAGGACCCAAACGTATGTCAGACATACATGGATAATGGATATATGATCTACTATACATCATCAATCTCAAAAAATAGGTAATGATGCAGAACAAAACCTGCAGTGCACAACTATGGGGCCCAGCTCAAGGGGTATATGATATATCCTTTTCACAATCTCACGAACTGCAAGTGTGTCCTTGGGTACTCCATGATCAGGCCATTCAGGATATTGAATATGGAGAACAGAGTGGGGTGGCTTCTCCGACTTAACAAACATAAACAAATTCAGAACAGAAAATAACCATCTATTACATCATAGGAACTAATACTTATTCATCATTTAATAAATAAGACAATCCAAATAAAGCAAAGGGCAAGAATAGCCAAGTTCAACCCACCAGGTGTATGAATGAAAACCAAGGGGTTTAAGACTTAGTTCAACTGAGGCACTTTATGTTTTTTGATAAGTAAATATGTTTTGATAAGTCAAAAAGAAAGGAATAACAAGTATTGCAAAAACCAAGAAAAATTGGTTTTCATTCTCATTTTCAGGAATTCAAGAAAAATCAAAGGCCACTCATCTTCATCATCGTCTACATGCTCAATATTGGGGTTGGCAGCATAAACCCTATTTCACCATATTCAACTCTATCTAGAGTTACATTTCTCTTCAGCCATGTGCTTCAAAAATTTTTCCCTTCTCATCTTTTTAGGACCTTCAACTTGCACCAAACACTGCTCGGTGATGCCATTGAATTTCTAGATCTTTTGGCTTGAAGAATAATAGTTGGGAAGAGTTGATAAGCAGTGACCATGCTTGAAAAAGGAGGTATTACAGTGATGACTCGTGACAAATCTCGGAAAAACACCAACTGATATGGAAGAAGAGCTTCTGATGTATCCACACATACAGAAGGACAAAAAAAAAAAAAGCTCATGCTATGATATACTCTGGTTCTTTGCAGTGCTAGAAAGATCAACTCCTAACTTTATAACTTTCTAGAAATATCTTTGGGTCTTCCAGAAAGAATTTTGATGTCGAACTTGCACTGTAAATCCTAGAAAGAAAGAAAAAGAAGAAGAAGAAGAAAATTCAGCCTTCCAGTACTGAGCCAACTCAGCCATCCAGGATCGAGTCAAGTAAGACTACCTGAAACCTGAACTAGATACTAACCCAACCGTGCCTCTCGTATGGGCCCAGTTGATGGGCTTTGTCATTTCTATTTTCCTATGAAGTAGAGAAAAAAAGAAGAGCACAAGATGTACGTGGCTCTCATATTACCTCTTTGTACTTCACCTCCAAACAGCGTAAGACTAGTGAAGTATCAGTCGTTCTTTTCCATTTAGTGGTTATACGTATGTTTCCAAATTCTCTAGGCCCATCCTCTGATTGAAAATAATCAGCGCACTTGACCATCTGCACAAAGCATTTCAGACTAAGAGACTAATTGTAAAAATTGAAACACAAAAATGGAGGAATTAGTTGCATCCTAAGAACATATTTTGGAGTAAGCTTCACTGAAAAGCAAATGATAGTACACATCAGAGATCATATCTCAGGAATGCTAAGTTATTAGATGAATAATTTTCATCAGTTACAGGGTTAAGCTTTAATGACTATTATGACAACCACATGTGAGAAATAGACAAGGAATATAAATAGTCAACACATCAATAACACGAAGTTCTCAATCAACATAAAATACAGGACAAGCATCATGAACCTAGCCAACTAGAAAATGACGTGTCAAAAAGAGGAGAGAAGAGGTTCACCATTTCATCAACATCAAAAGTTTATTAATTTCTTTGACAACATCATCAGCATCATCTTTTCCTAAACACTGCAATTGGCAATATGATCCATATTTTTTGCAACTCAAATCTGTATGTCTCTATTTATATCCATATCTTCCATCCAGGCATAGTTAGTCTAGATCACATAAGTAATTAAATAGATCAAGGAGGTCATTAAAAGAAACAATTGGAACAGAAAAAAGTTAAAATTAAGAAAACCTGAAAAATGAGTCAATACTCCACAAGAATTGAGTCATATAAAAGACCTAAAAAATTTCACAAAAGACGCATCTAAGACTTACAACACCATAATTTGCTTAATCAGTTAATCCTCAAAAGAAAATGGAGTTACAAGGATTCTCAGAGTATATGTTTGTTAGGCGGTGCTCATGAGATAATTTCTTAAGCACGTACTTTGACTTTCAGGAGAATATCGAATAAGCTATTTCCTCAGCCCAACGAACCCTCATATAGGGTAGACAGGTTCTGTAAGTGCTAACATGTGTGCACTCCTGTACTCAAAAGCAGTTGCTCAGGTGTTTTATGTGATTGATGTAGAAAAAGCCGACAATCATGTAGGATGTGACCTTGATTACATGACAGGAAAGATGCTTGGAGATCAAAGTGAAGAAGGTACACTTCCTCATGAAACCCATTGACCATGTTGATTCTAGTGGATGATCATTGTACCACCTTCTTTCTAGGTTCGGGAGGTCTTCAGCAAATAGTTCCCTCATAATTATTATGGGAGACCTTAACAAGATTATCCAAACATGAGGAACAAGCAGACCTCCTTTACATAGAAAATCCCAATTTGGAAGTGTAGAACTCAAAGTATAATAATGTTAACCAGTATCTCACAAGTAAAAGATTAACAGAAAATCCAAACATTAAACTAAGAAACATATATTTCACAATCTCCCTAAGAATTAACCCACTAAGTTCTTGCACAGTTGGTTATGAATTTCAAGGTCAACTTGACAACTTGAAAAAAGTCGCTGACTCGACGTTGTGCTATTTGAGAGAACCTGAGTGAGCTAGTAGGCTAATAAAGCTTAATAGATTTTCATGGATGTGCATAGAGTCTTAGTTTATGAGATGCTGCCATGACTTTGAGGGATCATAAGGTGCATGTCTGGCGACCGAAAGAAAAAGGTAAGCTTAGTTTGAGATCTTGTCCAACTACATCAACGATAAACGTGGTGCAAAACAAGAAGATATAATAACCTGTATGGTTCTAAGCAGTGCCTTGAAACTCAAGCTTCTCTCTCCCAGTTTGACACAATGACATCCTTCACTAACAATACTAGCAAGTGTTGTCTACAAGGAAACTGCAATGTTGACTACAATCTTTGAGTAAGGGAGTTCAACATCTGTACCTAAAAGTACGCTTGCTCCTCTGATATGAGTACGTGAGATGTCAGGGATAATGGTGACTGAAGCCAACCACCTTTCATGGTCCACAAAGGATCTAGAGGAAATGGTTGCAGCTAACATCACAGAGGCTGCAATCAAGACAGTTTAAGCAATGATCTCAGCTTCCTCTTGAACTTAGTACAAACTCTTGACCCAAATTTCAATTTCTCCAATACTCCTACTTCATTACATATTACATCACCTACAGATCAACATTCTTGACTCAAATCAAGCATGATCTTGTTTTTTAAACATGAAGAACTTCAACATTCAACTAGTTTCTCCAATAAAATGAACTTTCTACAACATACCCACAAATCAAGCCATTCATGAACGGGTTTTTGGTGTGAATAGAAGCAGAAAAACCTCCAAAATTTGAGCCACATCCTGTAAATATATGTTTTATTCTAGAAGGCAGTTTTTCACTTTTTCCTATTCACTTTAGATGTTGGGCAGAGTTCTAATGGTGATATATATCCTACTCTGTTTACTTTAGGGGATCCCATGGCCTGGTAGAGTCACACCTAGGATTGAATGCTCTAGCATATCCTACTCAGTGGCTACATTACAAGCTTCCTGGTGAACCGTTGAGTGCTTCAGTACAAAGCATGCTAATTCCCATGGTATCAGAATAAAGCAAAGTTTTTGGCTTTTTTTTACCCCAGCTTGTGCATAGATATGTAAGAGTTTGCTTATTACTTTTTTTTTTTTGTTGAGCGTAAATTTTATTATTCAAGATTAAAACATTGAAAAAGATTAGCAGCATATGCAAGCAATTTATATCCCCTTCTTTTCCTTTTGGTTTGCTACTGTAGGTCATTAAGTAATAGATGTATCAGCCTTTAAGAGGTTTTTGAGTAAAAAAAAATTGAAGAAATTGGAACCAATATGAAGCACTCCTCAAATTATATTCATTAAAGCCTTCTTGGTGTAATATATAAATATTTTTCTTTTCATCAATTGGTTTTAAACATTTTTCTCTGTAATTTCAGATTTCTTTATTGTGTATTGAATGCTCCTACAAATAAAAAAAATCAAGTGGAAGAACTGCAGAGTTGACCATCTTCATGCTCAGACATGCACTAAATTGCAACAAAACAGAATATATTAGGGCATCTTTTAAAGAATAAAAGATAAAAATAATACTAGTGTTTGACCATGTGTAACAGAGATCTTCATATAAGTTGGTTACAAAAAACGAGGTTGGAACTATACTAGAACTAGTACAGGGATGGCATATATACTATAACTTGTACCTATAGATTGACCCCCATGAATGAAAATTGAAAGGAAACAAGACTGCCATCTAAGGCCCAGCTTCGTATGCTGGAAACGTTTGCACAGCAAACGTTAACAGATGTTTGGGTGAATTATGAGTGCTTGGTATGTATATTGCAAATATTATTTATGGTAAATGTTTACCGCGGTCCCACGTTTTTAGGCAAAATATTCAACGATCGTTTCCGGCACTAAAAGAGCCGGAAACGAATGCAACACTCCAACAAACCAAAACAACCCCTCGTCTTGCCGTAGCACGATACTGATCCAGCTCTTCTCCAAACTGTAAGTTGCCATCTCTCTCTCCCTGATCTCTCGCTTTCTCTGATTGATCTCTCTCATCTAACTTTCCCACATATGGGTAGGTTTGAGTTGAAATTCTAAAATCTCTTTTTTATTTAAGTTCTAGGGTAGATTTTGGTTAACTTCAGGTAGATTTTGGTTAATTCAGGGTACTAGCTGTTTAATTTTGTAGTATGATTTAGGTTTAATTTCAGTCCATATTAGGCCAGAAATCAATTTTTTTTTTTTGGCCATGAATAATTTTTTTGGCAATGGAAGTTAATTTAGGGTAGATTTGGACCCAATTTCAATCAAATTTAGGTTAAAAACAGAAATTACAGGTTCAATTTTAATCGGTTTAGGCCAAAGATCAAATCTGTAAAATCTATTTAATTTAGGAGTACAAAGTTACTTCCCTTGATCAATTTTTGTGTTTCAATTAATTAGTTCCCAATTAACTTGATGAGCCTGAATGTTTCAAGGAAGTAAAGAGAGAGGTAAGGTTGATGTATTTGGGGTTGAAGAGAGAGGTAAGGTTGATGTATTTGGGGTTGAAGTTGAAACAAATTTGGATGTTCATCTGGAAATTGACATTTACAGCAGTGCTTACCAAGCAACGGCAAATGATCACAGTTTATTTACAATAACAGTACCAAGCAACAAAAAATGTTTCCACGGTGAATGTTTACTACGGCAAATATTTGTAGCTGGAAACATTTGCTACCTGCGAAGGTTTACAGTGCTACCAAGCAGGGCGTAAGATGAAAACTAAAAGCCCCTAAACTGATCTAATTAAAGAGAAAGCAACATCTTCTCAATTAAAAAAAAAAAAGAGAACAACCCTGATACTTAATGTACAGCCTAGTAGAAAAAATTCAATTAAAGATAACAAATAATTCCAATATATTAGACATTTATGTAATTCTTTTAAAATAGATTATAATTAATAAGTATAATGTTTCTATCTCTTTTTAATCGGTAGTCATCATTATGATTATGATTACCATAAAACTTAACATGAGCTGACACAATGAAATACCTTGTAATTGTCGACTAACCGAGTGAGCATCACAATCACAGGACAATGATACTGGATTACCATCTCCCAGAAGTCCTCACAGGTCTCTGGTAGTGGACCTTGTGTAGCTATAAACTGTGAAACGCTTGCAGTGGAACCAACCTACATTTAAAAGGCACATCTTAACGGTCCAAGCACAAAAATTCAGCTTTCAATACCACATATATACTCTCATACGCAAGAGATTATGCTTCTCAGAAGAAAACCCAAAGAAAAAAGAAAACAGCCAAAGATTATGGAGTGAAAAATCTCATATACCAAAGGTAATATGAGTTCAAAGTACTTTAAGCAATTTGGCAATGTTCTCTCTTCTTTTTTTTCCCCTTATAGGCACAGTAGCCTGGCAAAAAAAGCATGCTACAATATCTAATACCATTCTCATATCCTAAGTGTATAAATGTGTACCTCGATAAAGCTTGCATTAATATAACCCCTCCCTGATGATCTGGAATCCTTGGATGACTTAAGAACAACCCTGTTTTCGTCAACTGAGAATCAATGAGAAGATAAGAACCAACTGATCAATTGTTTCTTATATTTAAATGCATTAGTATAAAGTCATAATTTGTGAATGGCGAATCAACTTCAACTTTTTTAATAGAAGAAACCAAGTGAGTAACTAATACATGGTACAACATCTGTATAGCGGTTTTTGGGAAAATTAACATTCTGAAGAGCTTCTCTGCAGCTTTCCATCATATCAACTTTCTTTATCCTGTTGGCCTGAAAGCAAGAAGTATAAAATTTAGTGATTTAAACAGATGTGTGTATACATTCAAAAAATTATAACAAGGTAGGTCAGGTATGTCAAGGAAAGACAATGGAAAAAGAAATAAGAGAAAAAAGCACAGACCATGGAAATGCAACAAGCTTTCTTATGGATTGCTATTCTATCTAACAACTGATTGTGGGAATAACAAATTGCATCTCACAACAACATAAAATAAAACGGTAATTTAACATTAAACTTGAGTTTCTTAGAACTAATGTAGACACAAACAACTGGTTATAGTGGTTGCTGCTCTCAACTGTGATTCTGTCGAGTGGTATATTGTGACGTGGGATTTGAAGCAGAAGATCATATAAGGTGATACTTGGTAGGAGTGTCATTGTGTCCATTGATTGTAAGCGACTAGCTCCAACAAAAAGGTGTATCATCTGATTTTATTTTATTTTTGTTTTCGATCGAAAAAAAATACCTTGATTTTTGTGAGGTGGTTCGGAAATATAAAACAGTAAAAAATATGAAAACAAATGCAGTTTTGCAAAAGAAATTTTCAGAAGGAGGTTAATGTTGCCGGCATGGGTGTTCAACATGAAATAATTTTGTCTGGTTTAAATTGCAAATCTTCAAAGGCAAATGGAATATAGTTATTCTAGCTTCATTAAATGATTCATCCAGATATGATTTCCAAATTTAAAACATAAATTATCATATTAACTCTTGTTTAATAAATCAACCCATTCTTCATAGCTGAAGACATCCATTTTTGTTTTTTGTTTTTTTGGTACCCTTAAAACCAAACACATTTCGATCTTGTATTTTATTTCAATCTACAATCCTTAAAATATCAACATTTCAGTTTCTCTAATCGATACTTCATCTCTTCAATAAAAACCCTCTCATTGCTCTTTCAAATCTCTTGGATCACATACTCTGCCACTGGTAACTCCTCCAAATACAAAACCAAAAATTGACTCTACTAGCCCGGAACTGAATTACCGCTTAAAAAAACATGAAATGAAAAACCCTTGATTCATTTTCTTCATCCTAAAGAGAAATAGAGAGAGAGAGAGAGATTAGAACCTGTAAATGGAGGAATTCCTGCTCTATCTTCTTTGGCGTTTGAAGCTTCTCCTTCAATGACTTGAGCGCTTCAGAGCAGTAAAACAACTGATCCGGGGAGAGAACAAGTTTCGGAGGATGGTCGGAAGAGAAATCAAAGGGTTTTTTAGGAGAAGAAGAAGAAGAGGAGGAGGAGGTAACAGAGGATTTTCCTGCAGAGGTGGCAGCCATTGCCGACGGTCTTCGGCTGCGACAGAGAAAACCCGCTGCGTTCCCCGTCGCTTTCTTTCACTCTCTAGAGCTCGCTGTTTTCCCCCTCTCTTTCTCTCTCTACTATCTACAACTCAACAAGACCTGAAATCTGGGAGGAGGAGATGATACTTTGCAGTTTATGACAGCACAGCAGTTCTTTACAGGTGTTCAGAACCGAGGATTCTGAGAAATGTTTCAACCAATCCAATAAGAGTGCTGCTTAGAGATGTTAAGTGGGCACGGCTGGCACGATTAATAACCGTGCCGTGCCGTGCCGTGCCATGAACACAAATCACTAGGCATGGCACG
>MVGT01004063.1:246843-280934 GCA_002174775.1 Macleaya cordata | reverse complement strand
TAATGCCAAATATTAAATCAAATGTAAAACTCTCAACAAGCTAACTTTTATTAATATTGAATAAATACATCTTTATTATTTTGCTAAACAAAGGTGAGAATTGCATCACTATAGTTTGAGTACATCCCAACTAGGTTGGCACCCACTCAACTATCAATCATTTGCATGACTCAAACCTTTAATCTCAACTTAAAATTATAATATGTAAATAAATAATAAAAAAATTACAATGCTAATTTATTTGTATTTAATGTTTAATTTGCTTCTAAATTTTCAAAATCTTCAGCCAAACTATCTTCAACATCTTGTATCCTACGGTCCGAATCGTTCTAATCCTTCACGCAAATCAAAGTATCCAAAATATCTTCATTCAATCGGCTCCTTCTCTCGTTCAGAACCCTGCCACCTGCACTAAAAGCAGACTCCGATGCTACTGTAGACACTGGAGGTGTTAGTAAATCACGTGTCATGATGGAAAGCACTGAAAAATTCTTAGTGCCATTTGATTTCCACCATGACAAAATATCAACTCCACTATCTATTTGAAATACAGTGTTTAAATATGCATCAAGTTCACATGCATTTGCAGAACCTGCAATTTGTTTACCTTTTCTTCTAGCAAGTAATAATTCTGCTCTACAATTCATAAATTGGAATTTCTTCCCAATATTTCCTATATTTATCCTCTATTTTATTTAAAACTGAATCATAAATTGGATCTATTCTATAATTTATAAAAGCTACTGAAATATTATACAAATGATTAAATGCAATACAAGTAGTAGGATAATAAACACCGGATAAAGCTTTTGTAGACTTGTAAAAAGTTTCTAAAAAAGTTGCTAAACTAGTAGCACGTGTAAAATCATTATGAGTTACAATAGTATTGCCATATTGATTATTAAAATCTACAATTATATTTTCATAACCTTTACATTGTTTTAACATAAAATAGGTTGAGTTCCAACGTGTAGGCAAGTCGGTTTTAAATGTTCTAGGTGTCAAACCATTAAGAGTATATAATTTTTAAAAATTTTGTAATCTAGAAGGTGAATAAATAATAAAAAGTATGGCATCCTTAATTTTCTCAACAAAATTAAGGTATGGGACATCATTAATTTCTATAATTCCTTCTTGCACAATTAAATTAATAATGTGACAACAACATTTAATATGAAATAATTGTCCTTGGTAAGGAGGACGAAAATTACGTTGAAATAATTCAATTGCACTCATATTAGCACTAGCATTATCAAAACTAATACTAAAACATTTAGAGACAATGTTATATTCATTGAGTATACTTAAAATGCATTGATAAATATGTTGACCACTATGGGGATATTCTAATAAACGAAAGGCAATAATTTTTTTAATTAAAGTCCAAGAGCTAGCATCAATATAATGAGCAGTAAGACAAAGATAACCATATTTATTACAACCGGTCCACATATCGGAAGTAAAAGAAATTGCACCAACATGAGAAGAAAATTCAGAAATCAACTTTAATTTCCTATCATTAAAAATTTCTAAAAGATCAGATCTACATGTGCCTCTACTAACTTTTTGAAAAGAAGGTTGAACATAATTTTTCAAAAAATGTTCAAGTTTAGGGTCTTCGGCAAAAGTAAATGGTTGTTCTGCTCCAGCTACATACAATGCTAACCCATCTCTCATTTTACGTTGGTTGTATGTAAAAGTTCCAATCCCACTAGATCCTATACTAATTTGAGTTTGTTTTGGGTCATTGGGGTTTTGGTGTTTGGGAAGACAAGTCTCAAGGTGCCTCCTTAAGGCACCGGTACCGCCTTTAGAATGCGGTTCATAATTTGCAGGACAAAGATTGCATACAGCTCTTTTTTTCATTTGTCCGAGATGCTCTATCTCTTTAATTGTAAAATGATTCCAAACATTTGATGTTCTAACCCTTGTTCTTTTTTTACTAGTAGCAGTAGAGGGAGTAGTAGGATCTACTTGTTCTTGGGGGGGAGTAAAATTATCATCTTCATCAACATGTGGAGGAGAATTATAAAGATGATCCATAATGATATATATAAAAAAAATTAAAATTAAAATATAAATACCTCAAAAAATGAACTAAAATTGATTGAGAATTGAGAGGATGAGACTTGAGATCTTGAATTCTTGATTCTTGATTGAGTAAGAGAATGAATGATATGGTGAGAAAGAGATAATTTTATGAGAGATTGGGAGAAATAATTGAAGTTTTGTGAGAAAAATGAGATGTATGAGGTTGGTATTTATAGAAAAATGGGGGTGGAGGGAGAGGGTGCACATGACCATAATGCCCTTGGAAGTAGCCCTTTTTTGGCTGTTATTAGGGGCATTTTGGTAAAAAAAAACAAAAAAAAACAAAAAACAAAAAATAGCCATTTTTACTGATAATCGTGCCTAATCGTGCCGTGCCGCCCGTTGGCACGCCTAAAGGCTATAAACGTGCCGACCGTTGGCATGTCTAACAGCTATAATCGTGCCTACTCGTGCCATTTGTCGTGCCTAATCGTGCCATTTGTCGTGCCTAATCGTGCCACTTAACGTGCCGTGCTCGTGCCATTGGCATGCCATGCCAGTTTGTCGTGTCGTGCTCGTACCGTACCCGTGTTGTGCTCGTGCCGTGTTGTGCTCGTGCCATTGGCGTGCCGTGACGTGCTCATGCTAGTGGGCCATGTGGCTTGGCACGGCACGGCATGATTAGGCCTCGTGCCGTGTCATGTCGTGCCTGTTTTTAAGCGTGTCGTGCCGTGCCGTGCCGTGCCGTGCCGGCACGGCACATTTAACACCTCTAGTGCTGCTTTTTGGACGGACGCCCTTACAAAACGACTGCGCGATGCTTATCTGGCATGGTGGATCCCACTGCCACATAAATTGGAAACCCTTCATAACACCTTTGAGAGAAAAAAATTGTAGATCTCACCTTGCCACATAAGCATCCGGAACTAATTTTTGTACAAGGGTTGGTCCAAAAAAGCTTTATTGATCCAATGAACGGTACCAAATTCATCCAATAAAATCGATATGAATATGGATTGAATTAGATTAGGGAAAGGAAAAATATATTTGCACAAGGTTTGGGAAGCAAATTCTAAAACTTTTAACCATATAAAAATTAATTAAAAGTCTTTAGTATTGGAAATCAGCCAATTCTAAAACTTATCGTGTCTTTGGAATGCTAGAAATGATCTTATTTTCAACCAAAGGAGGTTAACATTGATCAAATTATTCTGGTTGCTACCACTCTGTCCTCTGATTACAATTTTACAGATATTTCTTCTATGCCAACTACAAACACTACAAGCACTAGTGCTGCCCAATCTTCTTGGTTACCGCCACCTATTGGATTCTTCAAACTCAATGTTGATGGAGCTACTGCAAGTAATCGATCTGCCTCAGCTGTTGTTGCTCGTGACCACCTGGGCAATTTTCTGAGTTGTATGACTCATTGTTCTTCTTCAGCTCTACCGCTTGAAGCCGAAGCTAATGCCTTCTTACTTGGACTACAATTTGCCGCTTCAACACATATTCAACATTGCATCATCGAAGGAGACGCTAAGGCCCTTATTCAATATAGGGCTTTTTTAGCAAATAACCCTGTCAGTATATGGAAACTAAGAAATGACCCTCACTTGTTTGGTATTTCTCAAATAACCCTAGAGTGGATGGAATCGTTAACTTTCCATCCAGCAGCCCATGTCAGCATCACATGGCCTTGTTAAAGTACTCAAATGCCCCTGAACTAACCCAACCCCTCCCCAGCTCGAGTTAACAAGCTAGAAGGACACGTGGATCGATCCTTACTTATTTCTTACGGACGGTCCAGATCGATCTACATTTTGACCTTTAGGTCACTATTTTTTTTCTCTTCTCAAGTCTTCCAATTTTTTTTCTTCATCTGCTCTGCTTCTAAAAACTCTAGATTTTCTCACTTTAGAACTTAACAGACATCCTCATCAATTAGGTCTCACTTTTACTGGATCAAATTATAAATTTTTCGGTAGAATTAAGTCTGATTTGTGGCCTAAATTGCGATTTCTTCCAGTGATCGAGAATTTTGTGATATTAATCGAGATTGATCATCAGTCAGTTCAATTACGAGTTGTTCTGCTTTAATTAATCTGAGGATTTCTTTGAATAATTCAAACCGTATTATAATCATTATTAGTCGACGTTTGGTTTTTGTTCAATATTATTAGCCTAAAATTAACTCCTGCATTTTTTAAATTTGAATTTGGAGCTAAAGCTTAAATCGTGGAATAATATTTTTTTTACAAATGGAGTAAAAAGAATAGAGTAATCGTCAATTTAGAAGAGGTTTGTTCTACAATTTTGGACCCTAAAACAGTTGTGATAACTTGATTTTCTCGTGGAATTTTAATTTTTCTTTTGGTATGTTTTTTATATATTTAGGATGTTTAGAACATTATCATCAGGTTCTCTATCTAAACTGGTTAATAGTTGCATAGTTTTTCTTTTAAAAGCATTTATAGTTTAATCAGTTTCAACACAGAAAAATTGTTACATGGTTCATATATTTTGATAATTTAAAATTTTGAGTGGCAAATTAATTTACTCAAAAAATTTTGATATGAAAATTAAATTATGCATTTAACTATAAAATCCTTTTTTTAGGGAAATTAATTCATATCTACTTTTTTTTTGGTTAGAGAATTCTTATCTACTTGTTATTCCGTATCTATGCATGTAGTGGGGTTTCCTATCCCGCCATGCCTTATATGCAAGACATTTAAGACCATTTTAAAAGAAGCATGTGTTCTTATTTCTCGTTAATTACTTGTATTCTTTGTGTATGCCGAGTTTTTTAATTTCAAGAAGTGAAACTTAGGTAGTACCAAAACTGTTATAGGGAAAATAACTTTTTGTTGTTTGAGATTACAAACAGAAAAAGTAAGGCAGGAACACAGTAAAGACATGTCCATACTCCAGGCCATCTCTATTGTTTTGGAAAGGCGACCAGATTGAAGAAGAAGTGAAGTAAAATGGTGGGTTGGGGTGGGGGTAGATTTATAGATGTGGAAGTAATAAAGAGGACAAAAATTAAAACGGTCAAAAAAATAATGACCTAAGGGTCCAAATATTGATAGATCTGGACCGTTTGAAAGAAATACGCTAGGATCAGTCCACGTGTCTTTCTAGCGTGTTAACTCGAGCTGGAGAGGGGTTAGGTTAGCTCAGGGGCATTTGGGTACTTTAACAAGGCCATGTGATGCTGACATGGGCTGCTGGATGGAAAGTTAACGATTCCATCCACTCCAAGGTTATTTGAGAAATACCAAACAAGTGAGGGTCATTTCTTAGTTTCCATATACTGACAAGGTTATTTGCTAAAAAAGCCCTTCAATATATTGAAGGAGATGTTTGCTCTATTCCTTGGCGTATTCGTAGTGTGCTTTTGGACATTCGCTCTCTGCGAGAAACATTTGTCTCTTTAAGTTTTGAGTTTGCAAATCTCATTAAAGATTTCATTTTCTCTATCCTCTTTTATAATTAAAAAAATAAAATATTTAATTAATTAAATGCAATATAGACAAAATAAACAAGCAAACCACATTTGCATATTGGAGACGTCTTTTTCTCTTAAACATAAATTGTGGAGCTTTTTTCTCCAAATAAGAAGTAAGTCTCAAGATGATGTCTTGAGAGCCATGTAAGAATTTGTGGCCCACATAACCCAGTACGATGATCCATTGAGTTTGAAAACCACGGGCTTTGTATAAACCCAATCCCTTAGGCCTGTAAGTTGTTGAGACTATCTTATTAAGTTGTGTAGGGAAACACCCAATCACTACCTATGATGGAATAGGTAGTATATAAGTATTTGGGGTGATTAAGGTTCTTAATCTCACCAAATTTCAGTGCCTAAAACCCTCCATCAGTTTTGCACTCACCTCTCAAGTTCCTGGTGTGATATGGGTAGAGACGTAAAATGATCACCCTACAAACCGTGATGCTTCATGATGATTTTGAATCCGCGATGTAAGGTATGTCTCCTTGATTAAATTAAGTAGTTAGCATGATTATCAAGATCCTTAGGCCTCGTTTGGCAAACGTTATAGTAAAATTGTTTATATATCGAGAAACAATTGAGCTAGAAAATAATTAGGAGAGAATTAGTTTCTACAGAAAGCTTAACAAACTGTTTTAAAAAGTTCATTACGATGTTTATGATCCTAAACAACTTTGATTTGCATGTTAACCAAATTATTAGAAATTATCGATCAGGGCACCATTTGAGACCTTCAATGGTGGCCTTTTCATCTGAAAATCTGAGGCCTTAGTTCAAAATCCACCATGAGAACAACTGTGAGTCCCCAAAAACATTCAAGACATGAAGTATTCAAACCAAATCAAAAATCAAAATTATAGAACTCTGCCCTAACGTTGAAAAATGGAAACGGAATTTAGGTTTACCATCAACACCCATGGCTTTCATTGATTTGAACCCTAAAACCCCAATTTTCTCGAACTTAAATCTCTAACCACTCTCCAAACATCAAATTTCAATATTCAACCAAAACCTGAACTTAGATCTGGACGAAATTGATGAGAGATAGATAAAGAAGAAGGAAGAGATTGACCTTCGATTCAGATCTGAAGAAATCAGCAAGATAAGGTGAGAGAGAGGGAAGATAGAGAAAGTAGAGAGGAGAGTACATGGGCGTTAATGGCTGCTGAACAGTGAGAAGGAGACGTTTTGGTGCTTCTTTTCTTTTAGATGGAATGATCGAAAGTAAAAAAAAAAAACCCAGACATTTTCATAATCAATTTTCTGTTTATTTAAACACCTATTTTCTATTTATAGTTTTAATGAGAAACTTGTTTTTAATTAAGAGATAACTAATTCAATAATTTTTACCAAACAGTCAAAGAAAATCATAAAATTGATTATGAGGTTCAGAATTGATTATGAGCCTCATAATCAATTAAAATAATGGTTGCCAAACGGGCCCTTAGTTCATGTATTATTTCCGCATGATTGTTAGTACATGAATATAATAGATTTACATGTGGTATCAGAGCTTCCGTTCTGAAATTCATGCTTTCTTGTTAATTTATGGCGTTGAATAATTAAACTGAAATCGTTAAGACTTGGTATTCAACTCTTCTGTGAAGTTTTAATGTGACTATTTTATTTTGGTTTCGATGTAAGATCGACATCAACATATTTCACTATTATCGCTGAACTATGAAGACCATGTTATGTTTTGGGTCTATTATATTCGTTTGATGCATATCAGTAAGGGTTTTCAGAGTTAGGGTTTTAATTTTTAAATACCCTATTTAATTCCTTTCTTTCATGATAAAACATGGATGAGGGTTTTTGGGTTATGAGAAGAGGTTTTCATATTTTCTAATTTGGGATCGATTTTTGTTTTTGTTTATTTTTTGTTTGTTTTTTTTTTTTGTGTTAATTAATAAGTTCTTACCTGGATTAATGGAGTTTCCTAACGACCTTAATGATTTGTTGGGTTGTTTTGCGTGATTTTTACGGCCACTTGTAGAAGCCAAAGTTTATAACGGTGAGAGACCTTAATGATGGTTGGACGTCTCTTTTAGACTAGGGTTTTCTACCATTTTTTTTCCTTTCTTGTCTTTGGGAAGAAAAGATGACGTGTCCTTATGGAGTCTTAGTTGAAAGATGAGGTTTCTAAAAGTATAGGCCTGATTCATCACCTTCTATTTTGGTATAAAAGTGATCATGTGGGCCATTAGGTTTGTTAAAAAAAAAATCACTTATAAGGTAAAAATGTAACTCATTTGAAAACGTGTAGGCCTGTTTGGTTGTAGCTAAGTTGACTCGGTTATGTCCGGGTTGACTCAATAGTTTGAGCTAGGCCGTGTGTTAAAACCAGATCCGACCCGGATTATTTTCCACCCACATTTTGACTTGGACACATTTTTTGAAGTGATTCCAAACTTGGATTCCAAACTGAATTGGAACCGAGTTCAATTGGATTAGATGAGAACCATTTATATAATTAGAATTGAACCAGAATATTGGACTAGACTGGGACTGAACTAATTAATTAGACAAAAATCGAGCCCGTGTCTAATTAGAATTGAAATGGTCTTAGTACCAATCTAAACTGAATCTTATTAGAATCGAATTCACTAGAACAAAAATTAAATTTCTGAAATTGAAATTAAATTAAAACTAGTTAATCGTCTCTCGGGGTTTATGCTATTCCGGGCTCATTCGATGTCCGTTTTTGAGCTGTAAAGGCCTATTTTGAATGATTTTTTGAGCCAGACATATTGAAATCATAATATGATTAATTTGACTTTTTTTTGCTTGACTTATATTAATGTTTTTATACTTATGCATTAGGGTCTTATTAGTTGCTTATTGTTTCAACTTTATTTTGATTCTATGTATAATTTAGTCTTGCCTGCATATGTCATCTCATTGAACTATAGAACGTTATAGGTTTAACCAGTATGGTGGTTGCTAAAGTGACCTATGATGAATGATAAACTTATATTTTAGCTCATATTATTGGAACGTAGTGAAATAGTCAGTTACATTTCTTATTTAATTATCAACTAGGGATTGGTCCAAAGACACATCGTTAGTTGTGATAATTATGAAAGGTTATAATGTAATTAATTTATATTTGTTTCCCCCAACTCAGGATATATTATGAGTGAACAATTTGTATGTCACGGTTTTAGCCCAAAGGCAAAACCATGATGATACTACTAGTTCATCATTAAGTATACATTATCCTGAATTATGATTACGGGGATCACCCACATAGTGTAGTGAAGAGAATTGTAGTTTAGACGAGCACTTGGTATGTTGCAATTTTAGCCCAAAGGCAAATTGTGATAATACTACCTGCTCAACATCAGAACATAAGTTGTAAATGAACACTCAGTATGTTGCGGTTTTAGCCCAAAGGCAAAATTGTGATGATACTACTAGTTCATCATTAAAGTATACTTGTGTTTTGAATTATAATTATATGAGTTTCTCTTCATCTTTAAGTGAACGCTTGGTATGTTGTGATTTTTGCCCAAAGGCGAGACCATGATGATACTCTTTGTTCACATAGTGAAGAGACTCATCGCTTGTGAGAGCGCTTGGTATGTTGCAATTTCAACCCAAAGGTGAAATTGTAATGATACTACATGCTCAATTTTAGAACATATGTTTTGAGTGAACACTTAGTATGTCACGATTTTGACCCAAAGGTGAAATCGTGATAATACTGCTAGTTCATCATTAAAGGTATACATTTGTTCTAGTTATGGTTAAATATTTTCTCTTCACTATTTGAGTGAACATTATATATGTCATTATTTTGCCAAAAGGCGAAATCATGATGATATTTCTTGTTCATCAATTATGATTAAATGGGTTTTCTTTTCACTGCTTGAGTGAACGCTATGTATATCATGATTTTTCGCCCAAAGGTAAAATCATGATGATATTCCTTGTTCATCAATAACTAGGATGTATATCATTCTAAATTATAGTTAGGCAAGATTGTAAACTCACTACTCTAATAGATATCAATACTTTGAATGTAAGATCTTTTCCTTAAGTTTTAGAAAAGGTCAAACAGACTTAGCATTATGTTCGTATGAGTATGAGTTACAAACAGTATGTACAATATTAGACTTCCCAATATTAATTGTGCTTATTTCTTAGTAATGGCGAATTTAGTGGGAGTAGTGGACCACGAAATGTGGAGATAACATGTACTCGTTCCTATACATGTAACTACTCCATAACGTATATATCGCCATAATTATAAATATAGCTGCAAAATTAAAGTATTTAGGATGAATCTAAATAAGTCCTTTATCGTTGAGAATTCCTAGCTCTTTATTATGATTAATTCCATATTCATGTTAATTATGGTAATTTGGCAAGGCTTAAGTAACGGAAATATTATTTGATTTATCTTAATTCAAGAAGCTTGAAAGAAATGAAGAAATGTGATAGATAAATCCAAAGTAAACGAGTCTAATTATGTTACCTAGGCTCATAGATGGAGTTAGACAATAAAATGTATCTTCTGTAATAGATGAGACAATTTTATAAAGATTATCATAGATGTGATGTGTGTTTCGAAATGGGGAAGGAGAAATGCCTAACCTTTGTATGTTTCTAATAAACAAACCCCATTAAAGCTCCCTAAGAGATTTGGATGGTCAACTTTAGGACTACTTATGCTTTTCAATTTATGTAGAATTTTATTATGTTATTTAAATTCTGCATTGTAGTTTGAAAATAGTGTAGTCAACGAATGAAAGCTCATATTTCTATAGGCACAAATATTTGGAGTTTATCTCTAAAGTATAGTTATAAGAATCCTTTTAGTTTTGGATCTTATTGATCTCAAAGTGTGAAGTTTTATATTAATGAAGAACAAACAAGCACACTAGTATAGGTGCCATATGAAGTGCATAGTTTCTTGAGAATATCCACTTGGATATCAATAATCTTTAACCACTCTGTGTTTCGGTGAAAAAAAAAAATTATCATCTTTATAAATATTTCTCATATTAAGAACAAATCTAATTCTAAAAGTAATACTCAAACAATGGACATCCCTAAGATGGGCATTATTGGGGTTGTACGGAAAATAGATTTAAAAGTGAGAATTATCTAATCTGATAAAGGAGATATGAAAAACGACTTAATGTCGTAATCGTACTCTAAAAGTTATGGTTAGAAGTATGTTAAATACCTTTAAGTTACCCATATATGGTGCAAATAAAAAGTGATTGGATTTTAGAATGAATAGTGGTCAAATCATCGACTACTCAGTAAAATCCAAAAAGGTACAAGGTTTTATTATTCTAATCATATTACGACAGTATTAAAATCGATAATGTCAAATTATTATGGGATGGTGAAATTAGTGGGAGTGAATAACCATAAAAATGGTAATTAAAAGAGTTAGGATACAAGTCCTGCATCTTTTCTCTAGAGAAGTTGTTTGTCTTATGGTTGTTGACTAGTTCAACAACATTATGAACAACTAAATCAACAATCACTCCGTAATGAGATTATCACCAATTAATTGAAAGTAGAATTGCCATAGAGAATAACATTATGTTGTTTTGAAAAAGAACAAATTTGTTATTCTGAATGACTATGCATTTTGGCTACATGAATTTGAATTTGACATAAA
This sequence comes from Macleaya cordata, assembly GCA_002174775.1. NCBI lineage: Eukaryota > Viridiplantae > Streptophyta > Magnoliopsida > Ranunculales > Papaveraceae > Macleaya > Macleaya cordata. The sequence goes on along the minus strand of MVGT01004063.1, from coordinate 269,751 downwards.
GGGCGAGTAATGTGATTGTTAAAGGAGAGAGGTATATGAGTTATTCTAAGGACTTCTCATTTAGGAAAAGAAACACATAATTTACAAGTCTAAGTGATCGATACGTAGATATAGACATGTTTCCTAGATATGGTACTTCAAGTTCAATAATGCCATCATTATGTTTCTTTAGTTTTAAAAAAAAATACCTTATGGACCGGTATTTGTTTCTGAAGAATAGTGGGAGTATGTTTATATTTCTTGTTATATGTATTGATGGTAGTTAACTTGCTAGAAGTGATTTGGTTCATTGCACAGAACCAAAGAATTTTTCACTACTGAAGATATTATTGAGATAACCTATGTGTTTGGAATAGAAATATTTTGAAACCAAACACAATAATTGTTAGAGTTATCTCAGAAGAGAAATATCTGAATAGATTTAGAGGAATTCAGTAAGTTCAGCTAGTAACACCCTATTATGAAATAATGATAGGGAGTGTAAGCACATGGAAGGAAATTTTATATAATGAAGCTTTGGGAAGTCTAATGTTTACCTGGAAAGTAGGAAGTACCTTTGGCTATGTACTCCTATGAATGAGAAGGGATTATGATGAAAGTTATATGTCGATTCATTATTTTATCATCTGAAATGAATGAGGATTGACTTTGTGTGGTAAACTTGAGGCCACAACTTATAATTATGGTTGCGAAACGTATCTCAGGATTTGAGTTTGTCGACGTTGTTGTCAAGTCGCTGAGAGTTTAATGTGTCGCAATAGTCATCTTTTCAAGGAGTAAAGTATTCTAATGGACTAAATACTTTTTCTTAAGAGAGAGATTCAGAAACATAGGTGTCTTTAGAACGTATAAGCTGTAGCTTATAATTACGAATCCATTAACCAAGGGATCATCGTTAAAACATTTAAGGAACATGATGATATTGTTTGATGTATCCCATGATGTTGGCCACATGGTTACATGGATACTATGATACTGTTCTATAAGACATCTTTGAGATCTCATTGTTGTATGTTTCTGTTTACCTGTTTTTCCCTATGTGTACACATGTTTGAGATGTGATGTATGACAACAGGAATAGTCTTGACAAGACTTAAAAGTTGAACCAATTTAAAAGGCATTAATGTCGTTGGCTTTTTATGAATGTTGATTCCCTAATTATTGATCATGTTAAGTGAGTTCTAGTTTTGTGGTGCATGGAATGAAGTATGTTACCTTAAAGATGTATGACCGCCATGACTCAATCTAGTAGCCTGCTTAATTATGATATTATGATGGTTAATAAAATAGTTGAGGATTGGGATGTTTTTTTAAATCGCGCGCGTGTATGTCATTTTAGTCCTAAGCCCATTATCGAGTCATTTTGCAAAATAATCTCGAAATAATTTCTTGAAATAAAACTTGTTTTGTTTTACTATGGGTCATATGGGCCAAGTGGGAGAATGTAAGAATTTGAGGCCCACATAACCCAGTATGATAATCCATTGAGTTTGCAAACCATGGGCTTTGTGTAAACCCAATCCCTTAGGCCCGTAAGTTGTTGGGACTATCTTATTAAGTTGTGTAGGGAAATACCCAATCACTACCTATGATGGAATAGGTAGTATATAAGTATTAGGGGTGATTAGGGTTCTTACTCTCACCCAATTCCAGTACCTAAAAACCTCCATCAGTTTTGCACTCACCTCTCAAGTTCCTGGTGTGATATGGGTAGAGACGTAAAACGATCATCCTACAAACCGTGATGCTTCATGATGATTTTAGATTCGCGATGTAAGGTATGTCTCCTTGATTAAATTAAGTGGTTAGCATGATTGTCAAGATCCTTAGTTCATATATTATTTCCGCATGATTGTTAGTACATGAATATAATAGATTTACAAGCTATGCCACATAAGAAGCAAAACACATTTGTATTGGAGATGCTCTAATTCTCTATATCCCAAAGAAACACAATATAAACAAAGCAAGCAAATAAAAAAAGAGACTTTTAGGGTTTAGTCCCACTTGCATGTTCTTATTAGGGGTTAGTCCCTTTTTTTTTTTAACTTTTGACATTACTCTCATTTCCGTTTACTAGTCGTTAAGTGGTATGTGTGTATGCAACACGTGTGTAATTTTGACAAATTTATCCATCACGTATTGAGCACGTGAGAGACTTAAGTTCTTATTTTATATTTTGCCCAAATTACCCCTTATTTGATCTAACGGTTAGGGTATAACAGCTAGATCAAAGTGATCCAATGATCACTATTAATCCCTAATTATAATCGTTTCTCAACGGTCATCTTCTTCCCCAAATTGGAATCTTATATAACATATATCAAATATCTCATACAAATCTATCCAAAAAAACTCTCCTCAATCATTATCAAACTGACTACAATCTTTTTCTGTCCCTTAGGATCCTAAATCAGTAAAGTGGTTGAAGAAGATTGAAGCTTCTTGGTCTTTTCTCAAACATCTCTCTTATTTTCTCTTTTTGGCCTAAAATCAAACTAAGTGATAAGAATGGGTGGTGGTGGAGAATCAAGATTATGATCTAAGGTATGTAATGAATTGTTATTCTTTTTCATTATGTCTACTATAGTTTTTAGTTAGTTGTAGTCATTTCACCATTAATGGAGGTTTAGCACACAGGAGGGACTTAACCCTAAATTTACTATATACAGAATGGACTTACATCAAATTATTGTATTAACAGTGGGGAGTTATGTTATATTACAAACTACGTGTTAAACTTGTTTCTAATCTTTATGTTTGTTTCCTTTCTCAGTGCCAAACTGTGAAAGGTGTAAAATCTTGAGATTAAATTTGTCGTTGTGGATCTCACACCAATACCAAAACCTGCAATTTCTCTACTAAAATAGCAAAGCGGTAAGTAGGATATCGAACCAAAACAAGTAGAGAACTGATGAAAAGAAATTAATTTCAGATTAAACTAATGAAATTAAAATAGGTGATTAATTTTGGGATTGATAAAATAAATAAAATAAAATAAACTGATAATTTAGGAATAATATAGGATGGTTTCTCAAGAGAATGGAATCCACCACCACAGATCCATGCAAATAATTTAGTACTATTTAACTTTTTATCTATGTTTCCATGATGATTTCATTATTACTCTAATGTAAATAAGAATAGGCATTCTTTGTATTTCCTGGAAGCTAAGAAGCACGGACACTCCTCTAGGAGTGCCGTGTTCGTGTCGGGTCCGTGTTGTATCCTCGTGTCGTGTCCTATTTTTAGTTGAAATTTTAAGGAAAAAAAACTCGCGCCGTATCTGTGTCCGTTTTCCTCGCGGTGTCCGTTCTTCTTAGCCTGGAAGGCAATAATCAATTAAAAACTGAAAAAAAGGAATATAAACTTCATTGACAAAGATTTATGATTCCCCCAATGCTCCAGAGGAGACGTTGATCATTGAGATCTTCATAAAAGTCTCTCTAGAGAAAAATATAAAAATAAGAAAAATGAATACTAAACTAAAAGCATTTAAGCCATGGTGGCTTCATCCCTATCTTGAAATTAGATTAAGCAGACATAATAAATAAGAAAGAAAAATATAAATAAAATTACATTACTGAAATAAATGAATTACAATTAAAACTGAAAATTAAACTATCTATTTCTCTCTCACTGTACTACAACTCTCAGTACTCTGGAATGATTGCAACTGGTGAAAAATACCTCTATTTATAGTTATTTGGAGGTTGCACCAACAGTTGAGATAATTCTAGAGTATCCAATGGTCTTCAAATATTATTAGCAGCTGAATGGCCCGGATTGATTAGGGTTTTGAAATGGACAGCTAGGATAAAAGAGGAAGGATAAAAAAGACAAGGCAAATTTGGATTTTGGTTAGAGATAAAAGAAAACAAGATAAATCAAATTTGAATTTTGAATTATGGATTTATACGAAGAAAATGATCCAGTGCTTCTCAAGTTCTTAGAAAAACTCCAAAAATTATAAAAATTCTATAGCTCCCAAAACTTGAACCCATGACCTATTATGTGAACAACTAGTACTCAAACCATCTAAACCAACTGCCTCTTATGTTGTAAAGTGACCCTTTTTCCTTTTATTTCTCTTCTTTGGGCTCATTCACATGCTTTTTGACCCAACTTTGTGGATTTCAGGCTTAATCCCTACAAAAATATAAAATGATCACTTATTTTCATATTCAACAACGTTTTTGAATCATTGTTAAAGTTGTTAAGTACAACGTAAAACTAGAGTTGTTACTGATTAAAGATAACATAGCAAAAACATTGTGAAAAAGTTATTCAACAACGTTTCAAAACCATGGTTAATAATGTTAGTTACAACGTTTAGATAAAGTAGCAAATAAAGATATACAACAAGGCAAAAACATCGTGAAAAACTATTTTAAAACATTTCTAAATAGCTGTTAATGTAAGATTTACAATACAACATAATCGTTGTAAAAACTTAATCACAACATTTAAATATCATCATAAATGCAGTAACAACAACGTAAGAAAACTGGTAAAAACAATGTTGAACAAATGTTGTTAAAATTATAAAACAAAAGTAAAAACAACTGTTTTACAACGTCTGGTGCAACATTGGATAAACGTTGTGAAATATATCCTACCTTTTACAACGTCCCGGTACTACAACTTTTGTAAAAACGTTGTAAAAGGGCTTTAACAACGTTTTTGCAACAACGTTTTTGCAACGTTGTAGTATGGGTTTTTTCTTGTAGTGATCTTTAGACCTCCTTCTTTGTATATATATAGATATACATTTCAGATCTAAGATTATCTTGCAGACTTGGCACACGGCTGCCACAACTTGACACTGAGAAAGGAAACAAACATAAAGATTAAAAACAAGTTTAATACGGAGTTTTTAACACAACATAACTTCCTACTGTTCATACAATAATTTGATGTAAGTCCCTTCTGTATATAGTAAATTTAGGGTTAAGTCTTTCCTACGTGCTCAGTTCCATTAATGGTGAAACGACTATAACTAACTAAAAATTGGGTTAGACATGATGAAAATGAACAATAATTCATTACATACCTTAGATCATAAGCTTGATTCTCCACAACCACCCATTCTTATCACTTAGTTTGATTTTATACCAAGAAGAGGAAATAAGAGAAAATAAGAGAGATGTTTGAGAAAAAACCAAGAAGCTTCAATCTTCTTCAACCACTCTACTGATTTAGTTTGTTTTTGGAGTTTTTTTAATAGATTTGTATGAGGTATTTGATATATGTTATATAGGATTTGAGGAAGAAGATGACCGGTGGAAAACGGGCATAACTAGGGATCTATAGTATTCGTTGGATCACTTTGATCTAGCTTTTATACCCTAGTCGTTAGATTGTGGTTAGATCAAATAAGGGGTAATTTGGGCAAAAAATAAAATAAAAACTTAAGTCTCTCACGTGCTCAACATGTGAGGGGTAAATTTGTTAAAATCACACATGTGTTGCACACATACACGCCACTTAACGGTTAGTAAACAGAAGTGAGAGTAATGTTAAAAGTTTGAAAAAAAAAGAGACTAACCCCTAATTAGAACATGCAAGTGGGACTAAACCCTAAAAGTCTCATAAAAATATAGCATCTTAATTTCAAGTAAATTCTTTTGGGTGAAGGAATCTTTTTAATTACTTTGGGATAATATATATGAGATTAAAACTTGAGTAGAAAAAATTTAGGTTTAGAACTAATCCATTTTTTCTCTAAAACAAATACTTGAAAACATTACTGTCGAATCACAAGTTGTTAAGAAACCAAATGGATCCTTAGATCGAGTAAGTAGCTTTTTGTATTATGGGGAAAAACTCCTATTTATAAAATTTATTAGCCATTTTATCCATTACACTTTGCATTTGTTCAAAACATTTATCATTGCTTTCTTTTTTAACCGTTTAGTTCAGCAGTTTTGTTATTGGGACCGGCCCAACAATCTGTCTAATTAGAGAGATTGAGGTGGCAGTTCAAATCAACCATCCATTGTGTATTTATGGGGCCTACACATACACAAAGGATGGTGGATGTGAACTGCCACCTCAATCTGTCTAAATATACAGATTTTTGGGTCGGAACCAAAATCATATTCGTTAATTCAGTTTGTAAAACAATTGACCACTTACTTCGTTTCTTTATTTGTGTAGTTTCACGTTTGCCTTTATTCTGTTTTATTTAATCATTAAAAAGTGGACAAGTGGAGGAGAGAGAAAGTTTATATTTTTTTGTGTTAAAACTTTAAAATGCTATATCGTTTAAACTACAAATCTGATTTTGATAAAATTTAAATATTTTTAGAGCATTCGTCAAGATCATCAAAACTAGACTAGTCACTAATACTTGGTTTTTCAAAAATAATATATTTTTTTTTAAAATAGTTTTTAAAAAAAAAAAGAATTCTTTTTTTCAAAAGACATGCAAATCTATATTCATAATTGTGAATTTGTAGTTGCAATTGCAATTTTAAAGTTACAATATTCTAAGTTATGCAAAACTAAATTTGCATACCACTTTTAATAATAAATTGTGTTGAAAATTGTTTGCAACTTTGAAGTTGCTATGTTTTGAGTTTTTAAAACCTAAAATTGTATTTTATTTTTTTTAAAGATTTATGTACCTAGCCTCGCTAAAATTGTATATATTTGGACCATTTATTTGTATTCACAGGTTTCTTTTGGAAATCTAATTTTGTAATTTACAATTTGACCTTAATAAAAATCTCAGCTTATGCATGCAAATCTGAATTTGCATTTTTTATAAATATAATTTATATTTTTTAGGAAAAAATATTGTTGTTTGGTCTCATTTCGAAGATCTCAACGAATGATTTCTAAAAATATATTTTTTATGAAAAATAATTTGTATTTGATATTTTTTGTTTTAAAAAATAAAATGAAAAAAGTTTGTTGTTGATAAAATCTATATACTAAAGGAGGGAAGTTTAGTTTGTGTTTGTGATCAACGGCTAAAACCCACGAAGGAATCTTTTTTATACCTCGCGATTAAGACTTTAGTTTACCTTCCCGATTCATTATCTCACTTTTTAAAACCCTAACCCAACGAAAGCCATTTGAGAGAGAGGGAGTGAGACACGAACTCTCCCTGCCTTAAGCCTAACTCATTCCTTCTTTCTCTCCTCATGCCTTTTTTTTTGTGTATTCTATTTATCCATTTTTTGTTGTGTTTGGCTTTCCAAGTTTTATGATTTTCTTTGAATAGTTTTTGGCTCTATTTTTTCCCTAAACCCCTGTGCATCAATTTTCGCTAATTTTAATTTTTAATATTCGATCTTTAATAGTTTTTGGCTCTTTAATTTTTTTTTTTGGGTTTATTTGTTTTCTATGTGCAAGGTGGAATTGTGGAAGAAGACCTCATCTGAATGGTATACAATTATTATTTTTTGGCTTTAGGGTTAGGGTTTTTCCTGTGAATTTTCTTAATTTTTTAGGTTTTCATGTTTATTTGGGTTAGACCTGCTAATGTGAAGCCAACTCCCTTGAAACCCCTCAAATCTGTTATATGTTATGTAGATTTTAGGTAGAATATACTTAATTTTTTTTTTGTTATTAACTGTATATGGGTAAAGGTTAGGGCTTCTCTTGAGGTCCTCAGGGCCAACCAAAGAGAGAGCCCTTTGGGTGTTTTTTTTTTGTGGTGTTGAAGGTTTATTAAATATGCTTAGTCATTTGAATTTTTATTTTTATTTGGGTTTGCTGTATTTATTTTTTGAGATCCTCTATTTTCGTTTGTAGTTGATTAGAGAGCTATAAAGTGAGAGAGAAGAAGACATCCAAAAAGGTATCTTACATAGCTGAGATTTTTTGCTGATAGGTTTTTTTTTTTTGTTATTTCTCTTTAATATTTTTTTTACTTTTGCAAGTGTGTGAAGAATGTAAATATTTTATATGTTGCAAGGTTTTAAAGAGATAAACTATAGGTTGCCCTCTTTAGATCTGAGGTTTCCTGATCTAAGTTCCTTTTTTAGTCTTTCTTTGTGTGATTGCAGGTCTCTGCGAGTTAAAAAAGATGGGTCTTAAGGATTCAGGTACACCCTCTTTTTTGGTCTCAGGTAACGATAACCTCCATCATTTTTTCCTTCTTCTTATTTCTTCTTTCCTTCTGTGTTAATTTCTATATTTTTAGGGCTCACCTTCAACATTAATCTCCATAATTTTAGGGCAGCTTTTTTTTTTTCTATTTTATTGATGCTTCTCTAATCCTTCGTTTGCAATTTCTCTGTCTTCGAATGGTGGTTGAGTTCCTTGATGGGGGATTTCTCTTTGGATGTAATGGTTGGTCGAGTTACTACTAGCCTTCATCTGATGAAGCTCAACCTACCACAGTTGTGCTTAAACGTCTTCTCGGTACTGAAGTAGTCAACACATCAAGAATTCATGTACAACCTGACCCATTTTCCTCACCTACCTTGGATTTAAAAAAATCCAGTGTAGTTTTTTTAAAAAAGGGTCTTGTTAATATAAGGTTATTTTTGAGTGGATTTTTTTGTAAGTTAGGTGTCTTCAAATCTGCTGAATTTTTATAAACAAATTATTATCATTATTTATAAGATGTCAACAAAAAATCAGTTCAATTGGAGATATCTAACCCTCTAAACAAATCACTTTAAATGTCAGCCGTCCATTCAGACTATTAAAGTCTAAATTAAATATTTGTGATGCTATAGGGTGCTAGAGGACTTTGATTGAGCTGATTTTTTTAGATATGATTTAAATAGTATAAATAACATACATATAAAAAAATCAACTCCTTTGGACAACTTTAAGAAACTAAACAAAATGCAAAACCGAAAAGCTAGGGCACATGTTAACAAAATCTTTTAAAAAATCCAATTTGGGATGTGACTTGATTACTTAAACATTTGGTAATGATGAATAGTTAGATTTTGAATAAAAAATGATCAGTGATTCAACTTTGAATTCTTGACATTTGTGCTCTAATTAATAAAACTCAAATTTACTTGGACACAAATGCCAATCACAAAAGCAAACGATATTTAAATTCTTGACGTTCGTGTATGTACTTTGAATATGGATATGATGTCCCACATGCAATCCACTAATTAATTAAAAATACTTAATTTGATAAGTACTTTTTTTTTAATCATTAATATTACTTAAAGTAGCTAATGTTTGAGAGGTGTTGCAATAAAACAGCTGAGATGCAGAGTGATTGTGGATCCTCTAATAATTACGTGTCCTACTTCTGTGACACCAAAAAAAAATTGAGGTTAGGGCCTACTCCAAGGTCTAATTTTTTTTTTCGAGAATGTTCCACTTATTATAGAAATCGTCCATACAAAAATATTAGTAGATTTTGAAAATTTGTAATCCTATCAAAACTTAATTTCAAGATGATCTACAAAAATTTGGATTTTAGAGTGGGCAATTAAATGCTTCACTTTCAAAATTTAACAGATTGTGATGACTAAGGATAACAACAACTGATTTCACCAATTTACTTCGAACATTATTGACGCCACATATTCATTGCTACTTATCACTTTAGTGACTCAACCGTTTGAATATAAGTTTTCATTGGGATCTTGGAATTAAAAAATCTATTTGTTGAGGAAGTAAAGACGAATATATTATTTTTTCAGTGAATTTGTACGTAAGAAGACTTGAACCTAGGTCCTAGATGATATTGCACGTGTTTATGTTGAACGATTTGATTGAACGCTACAAACATTGGGAACTCTATTGGTATTCAAATGAATTTTATCGTATTTTTGAAATTTTTTTACCGATTTTGTCTCATACCAAATCGATTTTCCGACTCAGCCTGAATATTTGCTTGCTGACTATAGTATTAAAAGAAAAAAATTAAAGTATTTGTTGGTAGATTGTGAAAGGGTTTAACTAAATTACACGCTTCTAAAATTATGATTTATGGGGTATTGCTCCGTGCCGTAGGCACGTATTACTAACAACGCATATAATACCCATTTTATTTTTAAATTTTACTTGTGTTGTTAAGAGGTTAACTAATTATTGTGCCGCTTAATTAACATAAAAGTGTAGGTTATGCGTTCGAGCGTGTGGGGAGGATGGACAACTAATTTGCACGTGTGATGCTGTAACATATTTGCACATCCAATAATTCGAAACGCGCCACTTAATTTACTAAATCACATGCGCGTAGCGCGTGTGAGGAGGCAAACGAGGTATTGACCGTGCCGGAGGCACGGGATATACCTAGTGTGCCATAAGTCAAGGAAAACTAATAGTTAGTTAAAAGGCATTTTATACCAAAAAATACTTCTGGACTAAACTATCAATAGTTTTATAACACGTACTGATCTTTAAAAATTAGGCAAGAAATCTTAACTTCCAACCAAATTACTGTTGGGAATCTGTGTGGCTTTAAATATGACGGTTTATACTAACCATTCTTTTTTTTATCGATTGCGACTTTGCTCTTTTTTGTATTCAACTTAACTTTGACTAAAACTTTGATCACGGTTCCCTCCTTTTTTATTTTTTTAAGAAAATACCATCTCTTTAAAATAGAATATTAGGTAAGAGAGAGAAAGTCAGAGACCAATCTATACCCCCTTCGTTTCGATACCACCAACGAAATTTTTATCGTTCGTTCAGCCTCACGAATCTGAGCATTCAATCCTCTACGTAATCAATAATATTTGAGGGATTTTCATGGATACTGATCCTATTTTGAAACAAATCCCATTAGCAAAGGAGATTTTGTCAAAAGACTCTTTTTGTGAGGAGATTCGGTCCTCGAATCCCATAAAAGATGCTGGATCACATTTGGGGATAAAGGTTTTTTTTTTAAAGAAAATGACTAAATTGTCCTTTTTTCTAAGTATTACTACAGTTTGATCCCAGCTATCTTTTTTTATCTAAAACATTTTTGGTGACTTCTTTTTTACTGTTTAGTCTTTTTTTAAACAAATAATAATCTTTTAGTCTTTTCTTGAAATTCGTGCTCATTTTTTATTTATATGTATTACCAAATTTACCCTTCTTTTTTATTTTTTAAAGGTGGACAGCTGGAAAGAGAAAAAATTTGTTATTTTTTATTTTAAATCTTTAAAATGCTATATCTTTTAAACTACAAATCAGATTTTGATAAAATATATATTTTTGGAAAGCTTTCGACGAGATCTTCAAAACTAGACCAATCAATAATTTTTTTTTGTTCGATTTTTTCCCAAAAGATATTTGCAAAACACATTTTACATACTTGTTTGCAAAACACATTTTGCATAATTTTAGTATTTCAAGAGTTATTGCATACAATTCAAAGTAAATTGTGTTTTGCAAACATTTATATAAACACATTTTGCATACTTTTGTTTTAAGGGTTATTGCATACATGTAATTCTATGCAAATTATGTTTTGCATTACTTGTTGCAAAACATATTTTGCATACTTATTTTGTAAAACATATTTTGCATACTTCGTAATATAATTTAGGGTTAATTAGTCTAAGGGTCCCATATAATATTAGAAATTAGCGTTTGGGTCCTACGAAAGACCAACTTTGAGTCTAGGTCCTGGATTGACGGTTGACTCGGTTGACCGTCTAAAAAATCACATTTAATTAATTGAATTAAATAAATAACAAAATAAACTAACGTCGTTTGTTGACCGTCATCACGTGAGTTGTTCGCATGGTGGTAGGAACATGTGACTTCATTTAATGTCATCTAACGGTCAAGACGCAACCTTGATCCAACGGCTGCGATATAAAGTACCATTAGAAATTAGCCGTTGGGACCCTCTTTATAAAAACACCTTAAAACTACCATTTTTCATATCTCTCTTCTCCAAGTGAAGTTCATACTATTCTCTTCCACAAATACCATCCCTCCAGAATCGATCCATCTTTCACATACTCCAAGTGACAAAAATAGCTAAAAAGTTCTGTCCGAGCAGCAACATGAAGTGGGACTTCGAGGTAAGCATCAAAAAGAATAACCTGCAAATTTGCTGGGATCCGCCATTAACAGGACCCAAACACTAATTTCAAGTTTACAGCAGGACCTAAAACTAAACTTTTGTTATTTTGCAGATATGTCACTTATGTAAGCAGCCTTCACACACTGCTATGTCATGCCCTTGGATGTACTCAGACCCGATTTTGACCTTCAAATCGTCGGAAATGGAGGTTTTGTCGTCGGCAAAACCCTAACAAGACTAAGGCCAGTAAAAAAAAATTTTGTGGTAAAATTAGGTTACCAACGAATTTTGGGCTTTATACCCAGCTCGATTTAATCTTGACCGTCAATTCGGCAGGCTAGATCTTCAGTGTACACATGTTTTGCACGTGTGAGTGAGGTTAACGGAGATAATGGACGTTCAGATAAAATAGTAATTAAAATCAAACTCAAGGGTATTCTCGACATTTTAATGAGGTCCCTCAACGTTCCCGTGATTTTTTAGACGGTCAACCGAGTCAACCGTCAATCCAGGACCTAGACTCAAAGCTGGTCTTTCCGAGGACCCAAACACTAATTTCGAATATTATGTGGGACCCTTAGACTAATTAACCCTATAATTTATTGGTGCTTTTTTTTTTTTATGGAAAGCCAAGAGTTTTATTTAGTTATAACTTACGGAAGCATTTACAGATTTAGCATCTTCATACAAAAGGTGAGAGATTATATCCGGAGGGTGATCATACCACGATCTATTGCAACCATTCTTCCTAGCATATTTAGAAAGTTTTTCTGTTGGACCATTACAGAGTCTATTTATGTGTCTACATGACCATAAGGTGGAGTTACTGAGAAGATATTCACAACCCTTCAAGATAGTTCTATTTTGCCAATGAACTTGAGTTTAATCTCCTTTTAGAGCACTAATAACCTGATTAGAGTCACTTTCCAAAATTATCTTCTGAAGATGCATCTCTTTGACCCACTTGACTGCTTCCAACATTGCAAGGCTTTCTCCATTCTCTGCGTCTACTGCATTATAGGCGACAACCCGGGCTCCCCTGAAAGTTCCTGCATTATTTGGGGCCACAAGAAAAATTCCACAAGAGAGGTTACTAGGATCAAATGAGGCATCACAATTAATTTTGATAAAATCTCCAAATGGGGGAGTCCATTTAGAGTTCGTTGTTGGTCTGTGGCTTAAGTTGGTATTTATACCAAGCCTTTGCCCACTCTCATTAAGGGTCTTGACAGATTCAAGGAGGTCGAGAATTCTCTTTGATGTGCTTTTAGGGTTGAGAGGTTTATTTTGAAAGACATTGAAACACCTCGCTTTCCAAATAGACCAAGCGACCAAGGTAGCAACGTGGGGCCAGTCTAGATTATCTATATTAACATTTATTTCATTATTTTGCAGCCACCCATTCCTGGAGAGAAAGGTTTGAGAGTAGTTGAGGATTAAATCCAAAAGGTAGAGAGAACCAAACTGCTTTGGCAAATGGGCATCCAAGGATTAAATGTTTTGCATCTTCAGGCTTGGACTTGCACATGCTATAGAAGGTGGAGTCGATTTCAATGAAGGAGGAGATTTTGACTTTAGTTGGGAGAAGGTCATTTAGGCATTTCCACAAGAAGATTTTAACCTTAGGAAGAGTTTTAAGGTTCCAAAGTTTCTTCCATGTTTCACCATAGCCTTAATTGTGATTTTGAACTTAACTGAAAGCACCTGTAAGACCCAGATATGCTGATTTAACTGTGAAGTGACCCTTTTTGCTAAAGGTCCAGTGAAGCTGATCTTCACCTTGCAAAGGGATTCTGATATCGAGTATCTTAGTGGCTACTTGAGGTTCGAAATGTTAAATCACCAGTTCTCTATTCCAATTTCTAGAGTTCTGATCAATTAGTTCTCTAACCACAATTGGGTGGTTGGTTTGGGAACTGTTTTGGATTGTTGGAGGGGAGTTAAGGCCAGGAATCCAATTTTCTTTCCAAACCTGAATATTCTCACCATTTTTCACTTCCCCAGAAGTGGAATTTCTTAACAATTTTAATTCCATATTTAATGCCATCCAAGAGCCTGGAGATTTCCGAGTTTGGTGCAAGGGGTTAGAGGTAGGGAAATATTTGGCTTTTAAAATTTTGACCCACAATTGATCCGGACAAGTAATTAGTCTCCAAGCAAGTTTGGCAATGAGATATTTGTTCAATTGTTGAAGATCTCTAAACCCTAAGCCACCCAGGCCTTTGGACTTGCAGATGGCAGCCCACGATTTGAGATATAAGCCTTTTAAACCATCTTTACCCCACCAGAAATCTCTCTTGAGTAGCTTCAAGTTTGTTGATAATAGATTTGGGACAGCTAGTTGGTGCTTTACTACTTGTGTATTTATTGAAGGGGCATTCTTGTCCAGCAAAATGTACATGTGTAATTTTTCACCTTTTTGGACTAAACTGTCATAATACTTTTAGCTGGGACTGAACCATCATATTACCCCTCAAAGGGCATTACTACAGGGACACCAGATTTTGACATCTAAGATTACATCTGCTTATTTTATTGACCAATCATAACAACTCCCTGGGCATTACTACAGGGACACCAGATTTTGACATCTAAGATTACATCTGCTTATTTTATTGATTGGAAACCAATCATAACAGTTGTTGAAAAAATATTATTCCATTTCTGCCCCTCATACCACTTTTAAAAAGTAGATGTAATCTTTTGATGTCAAATTTTGGTGTTATTCTAGCAAAACTCCCCCTCAAATAGGATTAAAACGTTGTTCCCCCTTTTTTTTATTGTTTTTAGGTTTTAATGTATTCTATTTCTGGGATAACTTTGAGTGTGTTTTTGATTTAAGGATGGTTAATATTAATCATCTTAAATATTAGTATAGATATAAACAACACTGAAACCTAAAACATTATTAACTTATCACTAATTACGAAACACATTCTTTTAATTCTTTCAGGTATTGGGGTAGGCATAATTTTAATAATTTTGATTGGTTTGAGCTTTTGGCTACACCAGAGGCTTAAGAAAAGAAAGGAAATCATATTAAAGAATAAGCACTTCAAGAGGAACGGTGGACTGTTGTTGAAACAAAATGTCCCATCACATGGTGGTAGAGTGGAGAAGGCTATAATCTTTGGCAGTAAAGAATTAGAAAAGGCGACTGATAACTTCAATCAAAACCGAATTATTGAAAAAGGAGGCTTTGGCACAGTTTATAAAGGCATGTTATGAGATGGTAGAATAGTAGCCATTAAGAAGTCTAAATTGGTGGATGAAAGCCAAGTCGATCAGTTTATAAATGAAGTTGTCATTCTTTCACAAATCAACCACAGGCACATAATAAAACTTTTGGGTTGTTGTTTAGAAATCCAAGTTCCCTTATTAGTTTATGAATTTGTATCCAAAGGAACCCTTTCTTACCATATTCATGGAGAGGCTGGTCATGAATCAAAGATTTCATGGAATGATGGTTTAAGGATTGCAACTGAGGTGGCAAGAGCACTTGCATATTTGCACTCGAAGGCTTCTATACCCATCTTTCATAGAGACATCAAGTCTAGCAACATACTCCTGGATGAGAATTATAGGGCCAAAGTGTTTTACTTTGGAATTTCTAGAGCAATTCCTCTAAATAAAACCCATTTAACCAGATTGGCGCAAGGAACCTTTGGTTACTTTGACCTAGAATACTTTCATTCCAACCGATTTACAGAAAAGAGTGATGTTTATAGCTTCGGAGTAGTTCTTGTGGAGATTTTAACAGGAGAAAAAATAATTTCTTCAATCAAATCTGAAGAAGAGAAGAGCTTAGCAATGCATTTTATAGAATCAATGAGAGAATCATTTGTTTGAAGTCTTAGAGGCTCAAGTTATTAATAAAGCAGACAAAGAAGACTTCTTGATTGTTGCTAAGCTTGCAAAGAGATGCTTATAATTGAATAGTAAAAAAAGGCCAACTATGAAAGAAATAGCAACAAGTTTAGATGAATTGAGAAAAATTCAAGAGCATTCGTGGGTTGATCAAGAGAAGCTACATGCAGAAGAAAGATTTTTGACAAGTGACCAAATATCTTCATGTTACACAAGTGGTACATTTGAGATACAAAAATTTGAAAATAGTATGTCCATAGTTAGTACTGCTTAATTAGTAGCCTCCTTTCTTTAATAATTTATTTCTTTACGTTTGTGCCTATATATATCAGTGCAGATCAACCATAAAAAGTACATGTTAAGTGCCAAAAAGTAGAGGTTAAGTGAGGTCATGATGTCATTGAAGTACCTCTATATATCAGTGCAGATCAAATATGCTTTACAGAATACATTCTGTGCTATCCAGCATGTCATCTTGTGCCTCCACAAACACCGCCATGTCCAGGGATATCTACACACACAGACACACACACACACACACACAGACACACACAAACAAAGTCAAAGGCTATGGATTTATGCATGGATCATCTTTAAAATTCAGATTACATAAATATGAAACTTACAAGCTCTAAAGGATACCTGTTTTTTCTTCAATTTCGAGCACCTTGAGCTCCACAAGCATAGAATACGGGTGTTTTTACCTGTTGCAGCATGTTGTCACCTTTTTATTCATAATTATCTTTAGTACATACAGCTAAGATACAGGTCAGATCAGGGATTCCAATTAGGATACAAAATTTGTTACTTGAATTATACCCAGATCCAAATCCGATTTGGGGAGTTAGATAGGATCAAATATTGGGGTAATTGTGACTCATTCTCAATATGTACATATAAACCACAAGCTAATGGAAATCCTAAATAACAACAGAAATCCTTTTTCTTTACCTTTTCGTTAAAAAAAAAACAGATAATCAAGTTGTTGGAATCCTCTTTCAAACTTCATTTCATTTGATATTTCAAAGTTTCAAATTACTCATCTACAGAGCCATGCTCATATAGAGGAAAACAGAAACCTTTAAAAGTTGAACAACAAAGACAGCAACTAAAACCATAACATACCTGTTAATTATAATATTGGGATCTTTGATTGCAAACATCCTCAAGAGGCTAGCTGTGATTGTTCTTGTCTGCAAATTGGTATCTGAGATTTCATTGGATTGCAGTAATTGTTGTCAATTTGGGGTTCACAACAGCGTAGTTTTGAGATTTGGAATAGACGGAATCGAGTAAATAAAAGCACCTCCCAAAACCTAGTTCATTACGTAGTGAGTTTTATTGGGTACTTGGAAAGGCTAAGAATTGGAATCATGTATCGTATTCCATTCAATCTGGAGGTAGCTGAACTAACAATAAATGAATCCAAACTTACGGATTCTAAATTCGCAATTCAATCAAGTTAATAGGACAACATGTTCATACAATCAGAATCAAACATAAGAGAAAAAAATCTGGTAAAGAACAATATTGAAGTAAAGAAGATGGGAACTACCTGCACTTTGTGAGATTGTTGCTTAGTACTCGACCTGCTCCCAATGGAAGAGCTAATGAAATAATCGCAGGTGCCAGTAACGCTGTTCGAGTTCTCCAACCTGCAAACTAGACCAGTAAAGAAGGCAA
Source organism: Macleaya cordata (assembly GCA_002174775.1). Taxonomy (NCBI): domain Eukaryota; kingdom Viridiplantae; phylum Streptophyta; class Magnoliopsida; order Ranunculales; family Papaveraceae; genus Macleaya; species Macleaya cordata. Next base: position 252,245 of record MVGT01004063.1, on the reverse strand, counting down.
ACAAGAGAGAGAGCTAATGAAATCATTGGAGGTGCATTTAGCAATCACCTCAAGTTCTTCAACCTGGAAACTTGACAAGTAACGAAAGAAAGCAAAAGAGAGTGACAGAACTAATGAAATAATCCGAGGCACCAATTACGATCTCTTTGAGATTTTCAACATGCAAAATTGACCAGTAAGGAGAGCAGAGCAGAGTGGAAAGCGAGAAAGAGAAAGGAGAGAGCAGAGAGGGAAAAAGAGGGTTCTCCCTTTTTAAACCTAAAAGTTGGAGGGGTGGAACACGGCTATATACCGTTTGTCATTTGCAATGGTCGGAAACACCCCAAAATGTTACAACAGCACCTACCCTATGAAAAAGTTTGGCACAATGCCACAATTTGTTGTCTTTGCATGATTTTTAGCTGTTTTACCAAGAAGACTGTTAAATTTGGAACGGCTTAAACCATTCTGGTATGGGAAAATAAGCTGTTCCAATTTGAAGTTTTTGGTGTAGTGTAAGCAAGAGCACCAGTTAACCATCAACTTATCCCTCAACAAATATTTTTTTGAATTTTGTAGCAGATCATGATGACATTACACACTAGATGGTTAACCCTCCGTAACCTTCCGAATTCCCTGAAGCTCTGGTAAACATTTAAATCTTCCTTTTTAACATTTAAGCTAGGCCAAAGGTCATCCTTCTTGCTGCTCATAACACATGAAATACTCAGCTATAAAGTTTACAACCACTTAAAACTAGAATATCACAAATGTGAAATCTCAAAAGTACCTTGATGGTGGTTACAGTCTCTACTTAAACCCTGTCATGAAAGATGCAACTTGATAACGAGGGATACTGCAAAGTACATGGTTTCATGAAGATGTGTAACAATGCACATGAAGATGTGCAGAAGCTTCTTTCCATCCCATTGCTCGACAACTTGCAAAATATAGAGAATGTAGACAAGAAAATCAAGGAGAACGTGATAAGACTGAAAACATAATAAGCTAAGGTAGTGAGGATCCAACTTTTGCACAAAACGTTCTCCAGGATAACCAAAACAGACAACCTTAAGAAGTCAAGAATCTTTATAATCAAACATGAAAAAGAAGTTATTTTCAACTTTGATGCAGCTTGAGAAAGTAATCTAGCAAAAACAATAAAAATAAGGTTTAACCTCCTGAATATGTCACTACAAGTGTAGCATAGAAATCAATTAAGAAGATTGTATCTGTCAAACAAAAATTAGAGATGGCTATCATCTACATGATTTTCTTAGGAAGGCTAAAGAGGACTGACCATTAAACAATAAGGTCTACCTACAAGTTCTTTGTACAATAGTGACATATACATTCTCCCTTTATATCTCAGAATCTATTTATTCTTTACAAATCCAAAAGAAAAACATGATTCCAGGAGACATTGCAGGTGTAGCAAAATATCACCTACTAATACTAATATTGATTCAAATGCGTCCTCTGCCTTAAGGCAAACAGTTGTCAGTGAAGAAAACCACAACATTCACATAATAGAGCTTTTAAAATGATTTCACTCCAAAATTGCATGTTACATTGACGATTCGTCTCTGACTAACAAATATAGGTGATGCAAATTCTCTTACATAATGAAACAAGACGAAGATGAATGCACAACCACCCTTTTCTTTTCAGGGAGTAGACCACCACCCCCCAAACACAGGCAAGCAAGAACCATCGATACTAAATAAAAGTTTACAGGGAATTGGTAGGGAAAAAGAGATAAAAGAAAAGACCTAACCTCCTGTGAAGACCAAAATCTTTCTAATTTTTGAAGTTTATATATGTCCTTCCAGAGCTAGTAATCTATCTAGCAGATGAAGGTGCAAATCATGGAAAAAAGGCAAAACTTTTCCCACTCAACGTCGCTCCTGAGATTCAATAAGTAACGCATTAAGCATGATATGAATTGCAGCTTCATAAACAGCTCCATCATAATGCATTCCATCAACTGTACATCTAGCCCCACAATTCCGACTCAAGGACCTGATATCCAACAAAAGCAACGGTCCCCCATTTTGAAGCAAAAGCTTACTATCATAAAGCTCTCTCTCATAAGCAGCTGTCATTGCAAAGTTCATCTTTTCCCTTTTCTCCTCTGTATTCAACATTGAAGCTATTAATGTTGGGACCCCAAGCCAAAACATATGAGGTGACCGTATAGAAATAGAACCTGTTACAGGTCCATCATCTCCAAACTCCGAAGAAACAGGTAATAGCGACATAACCGATTTCCTAACCAACCCTAGAGAAACACCATAATCCGACGCATTTGTAACATGCAACATATGCCATAACCCTGATCCCATTACCAAAACATCAGGATATCGACGTTTTTGCTTAAATTCCAGCAATAAATTAGTTAAATTTGCAGGATACGGAGCCCAAACAAAATCCAACTTCACCCCAATCTCTTCAATCACAGTCTGAAAATCACTATGACGTTTAAATAAATCCCCTCTTATCATTTCCATCTTACTTGGTTCCAAAACAAAATTTAACAACCAAAGAACAACAAGGCGAGCTTGGGAATCCCCAGCAACCACTACCCAGGACCCATTAAGTAGATCAGAAGCATCAGAACGACTTAATTTTTGAAACCCACAAGCAATTACTGGTGTAGATTTTGCCCAAGTCCAAGATTCCTCAAAATTCAAAGAAACATTCACTGTAGCTTGTCCAGCTACACTAATTGGTTTCACATCCCAAATAATTTCATTGAGGAATGAAATGCAAGAATTTTGATTCTCTAACACAACAACAGATGATAAAGATGACATAAAATTGGTGATTGAAGGAAAGTAAGGAGTGAGATGAACACCTACTGCAAGAGTGATGAAAAGAGCCCCACTGAAGAAGAGCATTTTGTTGCGACTGAGATGATATCCTGTTAATCCCATCGGCACAAAGAGAACTATACAAGCGGCCAAGGCACCAAATTGAACGGTACCCAACATTGATCAAACTGCAGAGAATTACATTGGACAGTCGATCCAGAGAAACTTGTAAATCTGAAGTTAAATTGAACAAAAACAAAAAGAAGGAATTCGAAATTAGGTAATTGGGGTTAAGTAAAAAGGATTAAGAATTAGGGTTACTGTTGGTGGTGTCGTTGTTGCCGTCGTTGGGATTCTCTCACTCTCACTGACTTCAATTGTAAGTTAAAAGTGGATCATTATTAGAGGTTCATACCCTAATCCGCTAATCAGTGGCAGTATTTAGTGGCTTAAAAAACTTGTTTCCATGAGATAGAAGACTCTCTCCGGCGATGACTTCGTAAAAGGTTCTGCAAGATTCAGTGGAAACTTGACTGAGTACACCGATCTATGGGTGTACTCAGCTGAATAATTCGTTGGAACCATGGTCACTTAATTGTAATCCCATTCTAATTTTTCGGACAGATTTACCCTTAGAGTCGAGACTCTTTATTTCTCTCCCTTCATTAAACTTAAGAGGAGAGGATGAAGGGTATATAGAGACGGTGAAAGGAGGAGGTGAAGAGGATGATGCTGATGGCGTTTTTGTGGTCGATTTCTAAATGTCGGAGTTGCAAATTAGTCTTCTAAGTTGTTTGTATGAAAGACAAATCTAGGGTTTTAACTAGAACCTTATTTTAAGGTAGATAAATGGTATTGGAGGTCAAATCCAAGCTTGAAGAGTGTATTTCAAGATTCTAAACTCATGTAAGGTAAGATTTTGCCAACCAACCTCTTATTTGAGTTGTTTAGATGATGTAATGTGGAGGTTTTGATAAAAAAAAATTAGTGAACCAACCTAGTTTTTTGCTTGATTAAATAAGTTCTAGTTCAGACCTTAAGTTTTAAGATTGATAAAAAATCAGTAATTTCTTGTACTCTTGTTAAAATTAGTTAGGTTATAGTTTAATTTTAAAATACTTAATTTTTGGTCTGTTTTATGAAAAATTGAGATTAGAGTTGAGAAACCCTAATATTCATATGAAATATATATTTTGGTACGGATTTTAGATTTTAAGAAAAGTAGTGATCTAAGATTTATTTTTGGAAGTACACAAATCTCTCTTTTTATTGAAGTTAACATTGGATTTTCTCTTATTTTAAGATAAATTGAACTTGAATACAAAGTTTAAGTTTTTATTTTTAATAAAAATGATGTTTTACTTTGATTACACTTTAGAACATGTTATGCAATTACATAGAACTGTAAATTACATAGTTTGTTAAACTATGCAGTTCATTTAGAACTGTAGATTTATGTTTCTTCATATATGCTAATCTTGTTCACAATTTGCACACCTATAAAAAGCTATTAACAAACCCATTACAATCCTAGCATTATACCACAAATAAGGATATTTCACTTGTTTGTAGCAGCAACCCCTAATTTTGTAGCAATAATTTTGCTTGACTTACAATTCTAGCATTATGCCATGAACCTTGTCATTTCAAGTTCAGATATAGAAATTCTCTCCAAAACAACTATAGAAATTCTTTTTATGCATTAGGCATCTTTTGGGGCTCTATCATTATATAGCTACTAGTTGTTATACTTATTAGTATAAAACTAATGTGAGATGAGCAGATGAAAACTTGTGTAATTTGTGGTAGCTTGAGAATTTTCTCCAAGTAAGGTATGTTCCATTTCTTAAGTTTTGGTTTAAACAAAAAATCATAAAAATTTCATGTTTTGTTGTGCTTTTTTTTTTTTTTTGCTTTCATTTTCTTTTTATTTCCTTAAGTATGAAATGACAGTTAATCAAGATGTTCTTTTGAGCAACCTCCAAAAATACAGAATCCAATGTGAGTTATGATAAGAGTATGCTAACAACAAAAATGATATTGAGACGGCCCAAAAATCTGTCCTATTAAACACATTGAGGTGGCACCCTACATCTACTACTCATTGTATATGTATGGACCCCACAAATACACATTAAGTGGTGGATGTTGGGTGCTACCTCAATCTGTCCCACTAGACAGATGCATGGGCAGGTCCCAAAAGTATCTCTTATGCAAACAATATGCTTATCATATGGTAACAAGTATGCTAACAAAGAATAAGGTAAACTATGTTGTTGTTCTTCTACGTGCTTGTTATTTTGTTAATAATTTTAAAATTTGTCATAGTCAATGCCGACCTTTTGCTTGTAGTCTTTTACGACCAAATTTTCCTTGTATCTCTCAATTTATCCGTTAGCATTCTTCTTTGCCTAGTATACCTATTTTACTCCAATTTCTCTTTTTTCTTTTGGAAGAGTATTGAGCTCCTAGGTGTTATTTTTCTCTATTGCTTTCACTTCTTCATCCATAGCATTTCTCAATCTTTTGTTTTGAATCCACATCTTCGAATTTGATTTTTTTTGAAAAAAGTGTCTGGCGTGAAGGGAAAGGAGAGGGACGGAAAAGAAG
>MVGT01004063.1:228768-245770 GCA_002174775.1 Macleaya cordata | reverse complement strand
CACAATTCTCTCTCCTGCTAGTCCAAATTTACATTTTTAGACAATCCATAGCGAATTACTTTTTAGACAATTCCGCTAAATTTAGCTAGCATTGTGGATGCTCTAAACAATATTAATTTCTTTGGTTGTGGATCAATGGAGTTTGTATCTTCAATATATTTTGAAAAAAGTAACACAAACTCAAACTCTCTTTGTTACTTAGTCTTTTTTTTTTTTTTAATGAGAGTGGTTTTAAAAACTTCTAAAAATTTGAAATGGGGTTAACCTGGGACGAATCCATAACTACCCCTTATGGAAGTGCATATAAAAACTTTCCTGACTTTCAAATGTGCTCGTTGGGGCGCTGGACATCACCTAAAAGCATGTGAGTTAGATGTGAACTCAAAAGGAAAGGTGTCCAATTAATTAGGGTAAGGGCAAAATCCCTGATCCATTTTTGGGCCTTATCTTTCTCTAAGGACTTCTCTACACCCTTTCCTACATGTGTTTTCAGTTGGGATTCTCTATTCATATAATTAGTATTCTTTTTTCCTTCACCTCTCTTCTCATCTGAGATTGAGCTCTTGTATTCTTTCCCATTCAAAAAAAATTAATTAGGGTAAGGATAGCGGGAATCAAAGAATCTAATCTAAGAATCTAAGTTTTCATAGGTTTAGTGGTGAAGACTAAATAGTGGGAGGAAAAGGGATGGATAAGAGGAATACTTGTTTTTAAAATAAAAAATAATAAAAAAGACACAAACGACCATCACATATGATCGTTTGAGTCCATTTTAAAAATTTTAAATAATTTTTCAAATCACAAACAACCATATGGTCGTTTCTGTTCTTTTGAATATTTTTTAATCAATTTTTTAAACCAATGATGATCTGATGGTAGGGGTGTGCAGCGGATCGAAATCATTGATTTTGGTTCGATCCACATCCGATCCAATGTGTGATTGGATACTGGGTTTTCAATCCAATCCGATCCACTCAGTGGATCCTATCCAATTCGATCCGCCCCAATCAAGATTGGATTGGTTTTGTCGGTTTGAGCTTATTGGGCCAGGCCTGTTAAACATATCAATTGGGCCTTTAATATTTATCAGACTCTCTATTTATGGCCCATAAAATTAAAAAATAATAGTTGGGCCTGGTTAAACTATCACATATTTTCAACTTGGACCTATAATTACTGTATTAAGAAACTCCTAGCCTGTATTTTTGTATCTAGAAAATTACCATCAAAGTTAGGGTTAGCTTTGTGTTATGTTATCTATATATACATGCTTATATAGTTATATTATTACCCTTACTTACTTTGAAGAATTACAAAATATATATTATTATATAGGTAAGTGGATTGGATCGGTTGGGTATTAGTTTCGCACGTTAGGATCCGCCAACCGATCCGTACCCATTGGATTTCAGGAACTCTAAACCAATTCGCCCTGACCTCATCTTTGGCCAACCCAAATTGGATTGGATTGGTCGGTTTGGCGAATCGGATTATTTTTGCACAACCCTATCTGATGGTACAAACGACCATCTGATCATTGTTTTAGAGTTGTCGACGATCCATTAAGTAATAGAAAGTTGTTTGGATCCTTGTATTCTTAGATCCCACTATCAAGGTAAAAATCCATGGATCTATAGATTCTTTGATCCCACTAAACTTGCCCTTTGTACACGTATTTGTCTCGAGAATGTGAGACTGAGCTGTTGATGCTATCACCACGATTGATGATTTCTAACCGTTGGATATTAAGATTATCCATTGTGGATTTGACATCTGACGGTTAAGTACTTGAAAGCAATTGAGCCCAGCCGCATTAATTTTTTTTCGCCCTTTTTTCATTAATAAAAAATTAAACGAGTTTTCATTTTTTTTTTCTTGATTCAGCGTAGAAAGCTAATTTTTTTTGAAAAAAAATCTTCGAGAAAAAAACATTTAATTCGGCTCACGGTGCGCACAAATTTATTTATTTATTTGGAATATAGCAAAGTTTTGAAGCTAAAGACTTACCGAACAGCTTATAGATAATGCCAAAAAAAAATGTACAACATGGGAATGGAAAAAATTAAAGTAAACCTCTCGACGTACTCCAGGAAAAAAAAAAAAAAAAATTTAATTTGTTGATAACTGTCCTTGCTATAAGCATCTTTAAAAAAAAATGGCCTTTTTAAATTGTTTAATTGAAAGTACCGTGAAAAATACCTTGGGGGTTCCCCTTTTCGTTCGTGTTGAAAGCATGAATTATTGCTAGTTATATGTGGAAGACCACTTGTTAGAGTGGTTGGAAACATGGTTGTCCGAAGTATAGGTCTTGGTATCGAATCCCACAAAGGGGATTCATCTTTAATTTAAGTCTAATTCAAAAAAACAAATTATTGCTAGTTATATAATATACTATACATAAACATACATATTATATGTAATATAATATAATATCTTAGAGGGAGGTTATTGTACCCCCTCTTAGAACACCCACTTATAACGCCCCCGCTGTGGGGCCCACATTCAATGCATATAGGGGATGAGTTTTTTTAGAGGATGTTTTCCTTACTATATATATCATCATAATCAAAAATCAATTCGTTCTAAAAGTTCTAACCTCCTCAAATTAGCCTTAAAAAATTAGTAACTATTTGAACTAATAGAATTGTTTGAGATTCAGAAGTGAAAGAAATTATATTATCTACTAATCGTATCCAAATTGGTGTGTATTACCAAATCACATTCCTATTGCCTCGGCTGTAGATATAGGTATTTTGAGACTACATCTTAACGACCAATGGTTAAAAATAGCTCCGATTGGCGGTTTTGCTAGAATAGGCAATAATGAGATCACCATTTTAGTAAATGATGCAGAGAAGGGTAGTGACATTGTTCGCAAGAAACTCAGCAAACTCTTGTTTAATACATGAAGCTAACTTGAGTCGAGATGAAGGCAAGAGACAAACAATTGAAGCAAATTTAGTCATCAAACGATCCAGGATGCGAGTAGAGGCTATCAATGTAATCAAATAGTTATCAATTTTTAAAGGCTAATTTGAGAGGGTTAGAAGTTTTAGAACGAATTGATTTTTGAATATGATGATATATATAGTGAGGAGAACATCCTCTAAAAAAGTCAACCCCCGGATGTATCACATGTGGGCCTCACAGGCGAGGGCGTTATAAGAAGGGGGCAGTAACCTCCCTCTATATATAATATATATAAGTTACCATTTAATGCAATTACACAAGAGCAGGGATATTGAAACAAACCTTATTGCAACATACTTTTTTGTAGGGCCCATGTGGCGATGATTTAAGGGTTGATTTTCAATGGAGATGTTCTCATCACCATGCTGATCATCATGTTTAAAAATCAACTCATTCTAAGACTTCTAACACCCTCAAACCAAACCATTAAAAGTTGACAAATTTTAGTCTTTTTTTTAAGACTGTTAATTTTTGGTAAATTTTTTATTGTGGTAGAACAATTAGATTGATATGAATAGGCCGATTTTTGGATATGTTGATCTAAATGGAGAGAAGAACATTTTTACAAAAAATGAGACCTTGAATCATTTCCATATAAACCCCACAAAAATTGTGTTGCAATAAAGTATGTTGTAATATTCCTCCTCTTTCCAAGAAGTGACCAAGTAAAGGTTTTTTTTTTTTTTTCGCTTAAAATAGAAAGGCTTAATAAAATAGTAAAACGTGTATCATTCATTTTAGGAGTCAAAACATGAGGAATCTGGGATAAAGATTTGTTTTGATTATTTAATGAAAATTTCAAAACTTACTTTATTCATTCTACAAATTTCAAAACATGCAAGTTGCAAAAGATAAATAAATAAATAAATAAATAATAAAAAAAATTTGGTCAATTTAAATTATTTATATGCGGTTCGTATGGGTCAAAGTACTATGTCACCCTTTGAAAAAATTTTGATTGTGACTTTAAAAAAATAAAAAACTCACTTATATTTAACACTTCACTTACATCAATTCTAAAATTCACGTAGATAAGATTTAAATGTTAATTAGTTGTGAAGATGATCTTTAACATCATATGAGTCCATGGAGGTCATCTGCAGGAACTTGGATATGGCTCCAATGCGGCTTATTTAGCTGCGTTTGTTGTTTGGCCTGGTATTTTTTGTTAGGGTCAGGTGTTGATGTCTCATCTTTTGTATATCCCTTTTTTTTTTTTCAATTAAGTTTTTGTTTAATTATTTTTTACAATATATATATTGGAATGCAGAATGGTTCCAGTTATAGATAATCTAACGGCTACAGATTACTATGGTGGGCCAGATGTTCATTAATTGGATTTGATTAACCTCCTCGTGCTACACGTTAGGATCGACGATTCGACATGGGAAAGTGCCACAGGCGAGCGAATAAAAAATAAAGAATCTCTTTTCTTTAAAATAAAAAATTTATTTGTAGAGTAATGAACAAGTAACTCTCTTTAATCTCTTGATGTAAGGGTTTTTATAAAGAGAAAAAACAATTTACATCCTTGGTGTATCATGATAATTTTGTATCATAATGCTTTTTACATGTGATCACTAAAATTCAATTTATTCAAAAAATTCTAACTTTATTAAAAGTTAATTAAAAATCGACGGTGAAAAAATTAATTCTATTCGAATATTATTAGAAGAATGACAACGTAATCTTACGATTAAATGGCCGAATGTGAGATCAACAATTAATGGATCAAGATGGAGATCAAAACCAAGAGAAAATTCTGAAGATCAAAAGAAGATTCTAAAATCTAGAAGATACTACATGATTTAAAAGCTACTCGTGTATATTTAACAAATATTTTATGATTATTTAGTATCCTAATATTTATATAGTTTCTTTATTTGTAGGTTTCCTCACTTTATAAATAAGAGTGCAATATGTAAATTATCTCTTAATTATTGATGATCAATAATATTCAACCCTAGTGGCTTTTATGTAGTGGACGTAGATCGATGATCAAACTGAACCATGTTAAATTCGATTATGAATTCAACAAATATTAACTTCCAATTAATTTTTTTTTATAGGGTTAGTTGTTTTAAAATGGATTGATTTTTGGTGAGGATGATTACATATTGAAGTGAACATCCTTACCAAAAATCAACCCCTAGATTGCACTATATTAACCCCACAACCACAAGGCTCGGTGTCAAACTTTATGTCAATTGTGTGCACATGTAGTATCACTCGGATGGGATACCCTTTGTCAAAACGGTGATGGTGGTCGTATACTACTTTGGGATAGATACAAATCACGAAGATATGTAAAAAATAATTCCACCATTGAATTAGCTTTAAGTAGGAAATTATGTAGAATTTTGCTATAAATTTAGCATTATCCTTTGTCAAAATTAATCGTTAAGGTCATGGTGTGTCGGTTTTGGCCATTGTGTCTACGTGGGTTTTTTTGCTTGGGCTTGTTTGGCTTGGTTTTTTGTTTTTGTTAGGGATGATCAGGTGTTGATGTCCCATCTTTTGTACATCCCTTTTCTTTATTTTCGAACAAAATTTTTGTTTAATTTTTTTTTAACAAAAAAAAATATTTTGGAATGGAGAATGGTGCCAATTTAAATAATCTAACGGTTACAGATTAATATGGTGGGCCAGATGTTCATTAATTGGATCTGATCAACCTCCATGTGATACACGTTAGGATCGACATGGAACGTGCGACACGCGAGGAAAAAAATATTGAAACTCTTATCTTCAAAATAAAAAACTAGTAAACTCTCTCTTGACCATGTTTAGGTTTTAGAGATATATATATAAAATTTATATTTTTCATTTTTTAAATGAAACTGCCCTGCTATAAATAAGGTTTAGCATTCCATATGAATTCTCATCACAATTCACAAAAGTATATCAAAAGTAGTACAATACCATGGCCAAGAATTCTATCAATTTTTTTCCTTCTTTGATTGCTTTCTTCTACGTCTTCATCGACTTGTGTCCTTCACGTAAGTTGTTTTTTTTATTTTTTTTATTTTGTACATTTGTAATTATCTTATTTTTTCTTTTATTTTGTAGATTTAGTACTTGGTAATCAACTGATGGGTGTTATGCATGCTTAGATTTATTTTTTTTTTTTTTGAAAAGGTACGCAGGGGTTAAGGAGACCCCAACCAAAAACAAAGATTACACACGAATATACACTTTTCCCCTTTTATCCTCAAAGACAATGTTTTTGAGGTCTTGGGCGAAAGAGCTAGGAACAAATTCAATACATTCAGCTTGGGGTTGAAGCTTAGCCAGGAAATCAGCTGCCCTATTAGTTTCCCTATAAATATGGAACACTTGCAAGCTTGCAAAACGTTGAGACAGACGCTTGATTTTACGCCAAATACTAATAGCACGCCAAGGAACATTGTTGTTGTTCCTCTCAAAGAGGGATACCACCACTTTAGAATCAGTACCCACACACACATAGTTCAGATTATGTCTTAGAGCAAGCGTGAGACCCGCTTCAATGCCTTGCAGTTCATGAACTGTGATGGAGATAGGAGTAGTGCTTCCAGCAGCAGCAGTAATAGCATCACCATTTGAATTTCTGATAATAGCTCCATAACCAGCAGAGGTGTCAGAAAGGGACCCATCCGTGTTAATCATAACTGTTCCTTCAGGCGGCTTCTTCCAAGTACAAAATATCGGACATTCAAGAGTGAAAGTAGCATGAATTCCCCATTTGTGGAAGAGTTGTCTGCTACGATCAGAGTCAGGAGTCTTTATCACTTGAGCAGAGAGCTTCATTCTAACATCAGTAATTATCATACGAAGGACCAATTCTGATGCCAATGATTTGCTATTAAACACTCTTCTATTTCTTTCTGCCCAAATATGGTAAAAGAAGGCGTTGAAAGCCAATTTCTTCAAGCAAGTCTCAAGAGAATCACCATTGAAGTGAGTAGCACACCAACTGATCTCACGGTCCCAGTCAAGAAGCATACCTCTAGAGTACCCAAGATGAGCAAGTAGATTCCTCCAAATAAATTGAGAATAAGCACAGCTGAAGAAGAGATGCCTATCATCTTCAACACTTATACGGCATAAGGTACAAGTTATATCAATATCAATACCCCAAGAATTGAGCTTATCTTTAGTTTTGAGCCTGCGATGAAGAGCAACCCAAGTGATGAAACAATGTCTAGGGATGCAATGTTTGAACCAGACAAGCTTACTCCAATACACAACTTGAGTGCGAGGTCTAAGAGCTTCATAGGTATCTTTGAGAGTGTAGAGTCCAGAATTCCCAGCAGTCCAAGTGACCTCATCATCTTCCAGCGGGTCTATAGGAGTGTTCATGATGCCTTGAATAAGGGTTGTTAAAGTAGGCTGAATGTGGGAGGGGATAAGCCATTTATCATCATTGATGCAGCTACTGACCAAAGCATTTATATGTAGGGTTGAATCATATCTAAGAGAGAGAGGAAACCTTTCAACTAGAATGCCTAAGGGGTGCCAATTGTCTTTCCAAAATCGAATTGTATTTCCTTTTCCAACAATGTTAAAAATAAACTTACTTGCATATTCTCGATGATCAAGGATACGTCGCCAGCACCAAGAGGAGTTTGATGGTGTTTTCATACTCCAAAAATCCTTGTTCTTGATAAGGTTCTTGTGCACCCATTCAACCCAAAGAGTGGGTTCTTGTGCACCCATGCTTAGATTTAGGGTTTTAAGTAGAGGATTTGTAAGGACTATGAATTTGTTGGGAATTAAGCTGATGATTTTTCACTCATGTTATCACCACAAACCATTTTTTCGCCAATATCTTATATTCTTACTCATCACTTATACCATTACTTGTGATTGACATAGAGATTAACCAAAATTCAGCCCTTATTTAATCAGGATTTTTGTGGGGTCTACATTAAGATGATTTAATGATTGATTTTATATATATATATATATATTTGATTTTCGGTACGTGTGGATGTAGAGATCGTATTCGGGAAAGACTATGTGGATTGCCCGCACAAGGACTATCCGAAGCTGACGTTCGCTAGCGAAACGAATACAGAGTTCTGTGACATTTTGTGTCGCTGCAAACGAATACGCTGTTATCACAACCGTTTATATATATATCAGACCAATCTAAGTGTGGATGTTGCTATGACCATGAAGAACTAGGAGGTAAATGCCCGGATTCCTGGGAGACTCCATTTGTGGGGACGACGTTTGAAAATGATGAAGAGGGATGCAACGAAGACAAACAGAGGATTTGTGAAAATATATGTGATAACAGGTTTGGCCTTAAAGGGAAATGCATGAAAGATACCTTGGGAGAGTCTTACTGTTTGTGTTGCAGCAGGTTTGACAATGCATTGTGAGATCAATATTTGTAGTTAAAAGCGTACCATCCTAGCCCTAGCCACCATCAATCGCTTGATGAGTTCGTTGACTCCTCTTGATGATCTCTAAATCTCTCACTGTTTCTCTCTCTAAATTAATTCTGTTTGTCTGCTTTTTTTTTTTCTTTTCTTATGTATGAATAATTTTGGTGGTATGTTTAAGGCGATTATTACTATAATTAATCACCATTTAATGTTATTCTAAGTTTGTAACGTTTTACTTTTGTTGTTCATTTCATTTTCATCTTATACGCCCTGTTTTAATAATTGTTAATTAGATATTCATGATTTTTTTCGTTTTATGTAGCAGCATATCGCAAAATATTCAAACCAAATGTCTTAAATTAATGTGCTCTTTAAAAATGATGCCACATACGACATGACATTTTTTTTGTTAGTTCAAAACCTAAGGCAGGATGTTAATGAGTGAAGAATCTAAACCCCTAAAAAAAATTAGAAAAAAAGAAAAGAAAAAAAAGCACAACATTCACAAGCAGCTACCGGCAGGCAACATGAGAATATATGCACTACTTTATTAACATTTCACGGAACAACTTTTGGTTAGACCAGCTGTGTAAAATTGGAGAGAGAGAGAGTTTAAGAGCCTCTTCAATGCATTAGTTATTAATTTTTCTATTAAATTATCAATTATCCATTTTGATGACCAACTATTAAATAGCTTTGTTATTTGTTAGTAATTAAGAAATATTTTATAACATGTAATTGCGTTTACCAATAGCTACATTATTAATAGCTACGTTTCTATTTTTTGTCTTCAAATTCTCGTCTTGACTAGCTATAAATTTCTCTTTACTATTGTTTTAATTTATTTTATTTCTTTCTATTTCATCAATTAATCTCTATTTACAGATTATCTATAGGCACTACAAATTATATGACAAAATTATTAAAATTACTAATTAAAGCACATTTTAACATGCACCTTCTTACCAATTAAAACACCATAAATTGTCTTATTTTTATTAATTCTCTTTAATTAGATTCAAATTACATTAATTTTTTATAATACCTCATTTAATTATGGGCCCACATAGAATGGCTATGAAGCTATTTTTGTGAGGATAAGATGATTTGTTAATCATTTAGTACAAAATAGCCTACCTATCATTAGGATTGATAATTATTACCATTTTATTTCTCTTGACTTATCTATAACGTATATTAAATTCTCTCTTTTCATCATAAAAAAAATTCTCTATTTTCACAAAAAATTAAAGAAAGAATTTCAAGTTCCCCCACGGTTTCTCACTCCCAAAATAGAAACGAAGAGATATATTATTATATTAAAAATATAAGTTTTCCCTTATGTATTTATACTACCTATATAGTATATATATATATATATATATATATAGTGAGGATGGGACATGCTTAAATATACATGTTATTGACAAGGTCCATGTAGGGACCATATGGAGATTATCTAAGGGATAATTTTTTATAAGGATGATCTATATGCGTACAATATAGATCATCCTCACCGAAAATTTATATCATTCTAAAACTTTTAACTCCGGCAAAAGTTTTGTGATTTATGAGTCATCTATTTATACAATTAACTTCAAACCAACATTTGATGGGGTTAGAAGTTTTAGAGCATGATAGATTTTATGAGAATATGATCTACATGGAGAGTAGATCATCCTCACACCGTTAAATCATCTCCAAGCATGTAGGCCCCACATAGACAATGTCAATAACATTCTATTTAATATATATATATATATATATATATATATATATATACATATTTCGATTTTGATGTGGCAAAGTCAACATATGGAGTGCCACATCAATAATTGTTGCTATGTATCATTAATTAATTGCGTTACTCTATTTCTAATTGGACATTTGTTATTGCAAAATTCTATGTTTCATACTCTTCCTAAAGTAGTTTTGATAGGAGCTCTATTTAAAATTAAAAAATAAAAAAATTAATTTAAATAACAAAGTGCATAGCACGGGCTTAAAAAACTTGTATATATATAATTATGGAGCAATGCTACTCATCTTAGATCCCTCAACGATATCCTACCTTAAAAATGATGCCACATATGGTACGACATTTATTTTATAGGAGCATAAGGTATGACATCAATGAAGGGACGGAAAATACGGGATGAACACTATTGTCCTACAAGTAAACGATACACATTGTGGTTATCCCGCCTCACTAATAGTTTGAGTTTTTACAACAAGTTTAAGCCATGTACAACCACTTGTTGTTTGGGGCGGCCTCTTCATTGTCATACTGTTTTGATTAATTAATGAAAATTATAATGGCTTAAACAAAAAGTTAAGGGGCGGCCTCTTCATTGTCAAACTTTTGTCAGAAAGGATTAGTCCTTCATGTAATGATTTGTTTGGAAGAGGAATTCGAAGATAGAGATTCAATCAGGATCAGGGATTCTTATTTCAATTAATATATAGATTTATATTTCAAAACATGGGGAATGGAGGATAAATATTTGTTTTGATTAATTAATGAAAATTTCAAAGCTTATTTTATTCATTCTACAAATTTTAAAACATGCATTTGCAATTAATATATAGATTTATATTTCAAAATAGAAAAAAGCTTGGTCAATTTAAACTATTTATCCTTTAAAAAAAAAATCTAAACTATTTATAGGCGGCTTCCATCGGTTCACAATTGAGCCGATAGAAGCCTTCAAAGAACTTCTTCACCTTTCATGATATCTACAGGCTAAGCGCTACCACAACAAATTCACTCTTCACGAAGACCTTGAATGCCATATTCTTCACAGAGCCCTCTAACTAACAACATTAGGGTTCAAATCATAATTGTTTCCTCATATCGTTCAACAGATTATAAGCAATTTTAACCTTTCCATCCCTACACAATCCATCAACAAGAATATTTTGAGTAGTTACATCTGATTCAATTCTAAACTTTGACATCTCTTCGAAAAATCGAAACCCCACCGTCCACATTGAATTTAAACAAAAACTCTCTTATGAAAACGTTGAAAGAATACAAATCAGGCGAAACCCTAAACTATTGTATTTTATCATACAGCTTTAAAGCCATAGTAGTCCTTCGGGGGCTCCTTCCACTCTGAAGCAAAATCAACAAAAGACTATTGAAAGGAACAACAGAAGGAGAAATCCCAATAGCTTTTATTAAAGTAAAAAACCTTAATTGATTCTTGGAATAATCTAACTTCACAAAAAGATGATAGCCCTTTTTAAAATGTACATCAAATTCAATCAACTATTATTGACTACGGTTAACCTCAAAATAAATGGCTCTTATAGGTTGTCACGAGTCCATGAAAAAATTCCAATTGTGTCATTTTTCTATTACATTTTACTTACACGAGTTCTACAACTCACTTAGATAAGATCCAAAGACTGATTATTTGTGAAGATGATCTTCATCTCATGTGGATCCCATGGATCGTCTCCAGGAGCTTAGATACGACTCCAATGCGGCTTATTTAGTTGGGTTTTTATCAGATAAAAATTAATCAATATAGATATGTTGCTATGATTATGAAGAACTACGAGATAAATGCCCGATTCGGAGACTCCCCTTGTGGGGGCGTCGTTTGAACATGATCCAGGCTAGGTGTTCAGTAAAGGCAAATGCGCGTGCATGAAAGATACCTTGGGAGAGTCTTACTGTTTGTGTTGCCGCAGCTTTCATAATGCATGATGAGATCAATATTGTAATTGTAAAAAGCGTACCATCTTAGCCCTAACCTCTTTGTTTCTCTCTCCAAATCTCTCTCTACCTGTTTGTCTGTCTTGTTTCTTATACATGAATAATTTTGGTGGTACGTTTGTATTTTTTTGTATGCATTAATTAATGGTGTATGACTATGTTGAGTTATATTTCTTATGTACTGTGTTCTAATCATTCAATAAATTTCTTTTACCGACCAAAAAAAATAATTAGGCCCCTCGGTTTCAGTGAAAGTGTGTGTTTCAGTGAAATCTTCTCGGAGAGGAAATTAGCCAAAAACCCCTACTTGAAATGTATTTTAGGATATAGCCCAACAAACGTTTTCATTTAGTAGGCCCATGGGTAACTAACTGAAACCTTTAATCTATAAATTACAAATACTGAAACCCCTAGGGGCCTTAGACTAAAAGAAAATGTTTGTTGGTCTAAATCTTAAAATATTTTTCAAGTATGTATTTTTGGCCAAAATTCCCTTTTTATTTTAACTTAATAGAGACTGTTTGGATGATGGATTTTGGGGGAGGAATTTGGTGGCCGGGGACCATGGATTCTAGTTTCTCTAATCTGTTTGGCTGCCAGGAATCCCTAGAAAAATGTTTCCTAGAGAAATTAGAATTTCAACAAACCCCCAACTTTGAGACCCACTACTCCCCCCACCCAAAAAAAAAATTGTTGGGAAATTTATGGAGGGATTTTGAATTTATTTTTCAGGGATATTCTTTTATGATTGACAAACAAACCAAGGGATTCATATTTCTTAGAATTTATGTTTCCGAAGACTCATTAATCCCTTGGAAAATATATAAATTCTACATCCAAACTTACCACTGTAAAACCTCTATCTATATAGTAAGGGTTTGCTATCAACGGTTAGGACACATGAAGGTATCTTTTGCATCAACGGCTAGGATGTAACACAATCTCTACTCCACTTAAGTGAAGGGCTAAATGGCTGTAATACACTTTTTTTTTGGCAAACCCTAATCTCTTTTACGATGTATTGACTTGTGCCTATACCTAGTAAATTAATAAGCTTGGGAGTGGCCAAATTAATTAATTAATCGATAAATTAGTAAAATTAATAATTTATTGAAATGTTTGTATTTTTAAAAGTTTGTTGTTGGCCTTCTCATAATCTATATTCCCCGAAGACTTAATAATATTAAAAATCATCATTTGGTGTTCCCAAAATAAGTTATTACTCTTCATAGATACTATCTTTTTTTTTTTTTTATCTCATTGCAAAAGTTAGAATCTTTGTTATACTTATCTAGTCTAATGGCTTCTTATCTTAATCAAATGGATGTCGACTACACCTTGAACTATTCGAGTGATCACAAGTTTGAAGATTCTGACTAACGAGAAGATCATTGCGAGTGCTACAAGTCAATGTCAAGATGACGAAATTGAGGATGATAATTATTTTATGGAACCTAACTCTCGTAAAAGAGTAATTAAGGCAATATGACATTTAATGATTTCCTCTTATAATGTGAGAAAAACACCGAAACTTCTTAGGGCCTTACAAAAAGTCAAATATGCAATTCGGTCCAATATAAATTTCAACAAAAAGCAAACAACATTGTATTCATACTTTGATTGATACCATTGTCAGTCTAAAAAACTGTGATTTATTAATTTATATAATAGCCAGGCGAACTTATAAAAAAATTATCTTATAAATTTAGCAAAAATATTAACTTATCTCTTGGGCCCGAATTGGGACCTACAAAATTTATAAATTTAACGAGATTATTATTTTATCGAGGTTCTATTGTATTATCAATTCTCTACTGGGGCTCCTCCTTAAGCCGAGCCGAGCCTAACCAAATAATTAAAAAAGAGGAGAGAGAAAGAGAGAAAGGAGAAGAGAGAAATGAACTTGCCGGCTTTGGGTTTCGTTGAGGGGTGGACGGCGCATAATGCATGCGTATGTTCGTCCGTCCATTTTATTATTTTTTAATTAAAAACACTTTTTTTAAAATACAGGTTATGTCCCGTGACATAATTTATTTATTTACATTTGATTTAAACTTGCCAGTGGAGTCATATCCTTAATGTTTAGATCACGTAAGTCTATATCTAGTTACCAGTGGGCCCACCTAATACCCATAACAGCGCACCGTATAATTTACCAACTCACAGGGGGCAAAATAAATTTAGCATATACAAAGCGCATTTAGATATCCAATCCGTGTGGGGAAGGATGGACAGCTAACTCGCATGCGCGAAGTGCGTGTGAGGGTTGTATGATTAATGTACGTGTTTCATCCTGCCCAATAGACACCTCATACATAAAATTAGGAAAATGACAATGCCCAGCATGATTGATGTCAGCTCAGGGCATGCACATCGTTGGCTTTGAGAGCACAAATCTCGAAACATCAAAATTTAAGTCTTGAGATTTATGTGCGCTTAAATCCAACGACTGCTTGAAATGAGTGGACATTCGGGCCTCAGCTCAAGCTGGGAATATTTGGACTCATAAGATATAAATCTATACTATATTACTATAGCTGATGCGTCTGACATCGCACTTTTGTAACCCACGTGGCATTCTCTATTCTCAGAGTGCCACATCATAAGAAAACCACCATGTCACTCTCAAATTTTAAGTTTTTTCTCTATAAATTCTCTCTCATTCTCATTGATTATCTTTAATTAGCCTCTAATTATATTAATTAATTTTGTCAAATAAGAAATTAAACATACTAATAATTATACTCATTATCAATAGTAATTACCTTATTAAGATGTAATTCTCTATGCTAATTACTCTCACAAAGTTGACTATTAATTAATTAAAAAATTAAATACCTAATTAACTAAAATGTATAAAACTTCTAATTACTAGTCAAACATAAAGATTTTCTTAATATACTATTAATTCTTAACTTTTCATATTCCATGTATTAATATTGATTAACTCTCATGAATGTAGGTAGTAGTTTATATATAGGTTTCATATTTTACTTCCACCATTAGCTCTTTTTTCTCTCTTTTTTTCTCTTAATTTGTTGGTATGTTCCTAAGAGTATTTTTAAAAGTATTTTATTTTATTTTTAATTTATAGCATATTTTGTGATGATTCATAGATGTAGCTGTACAAAGAATTGGAGCTTATCTCTTTAACTCCGCCAATTACCAAAATCTGGATAATGGTGATTTTGTATACTTTGAGAAGATTGTTGATCTGGTAATTTAATTATTTAACAATATTTATTTTACTAGGTCCATAATATTAGTAATATATATGATTTTATTTTTTTATTCTCTACTTAGTTGAATTTAATATTTGGATATTCAACTATTTTTTTCCGTTGTTCTCTTCTCTTACTTTTTGTACAGGTTCCAATTTTAATTACCAACTCCAAGGCCGTAGAGATTAAAGAGCTTGAAAAAGTTTTTAAAGCAATTCAATCACCTAAGAACAATTATGTGTTTATCGAAAGTTCTCGCAAGAATTGTTATTTTTTTTAGTTCTAAGAAATATATGAATGTAAGTGATTTTGTATTTATCACTAAGGTTTTTTTTTTATAAATATATTTTTACACAATTTTTCTGTAATAAAAGCTCTACCAATTATCTCAAAACCACCTAAGACTAATCGAAACAGGTTGGCTAAATACATTCACATATATATCATTGTAAGTTTTATTATTTAGATCAATAATAAGAATGTCTTGTCCATTTAAATAGGAATATGATTTTGATGTCTATTTATCTTCAGTTCTACAAATCTGGTGTCATACTTTAATATATGATATTTATGAATTGTCTGATATTGTATATATAGACGGATTGATGAATTTAAAGTAAGTTTTAAGCACAATCATTTCTCATGCATCTTTACCCCAAATTTATCTTTCTTGAATAATTTTAAAAATTTATTTTTAGTCTTCATGCGATGTGTGGACTCATTTACACAAATTTATTTTAATGTAGTTGATTAGGTAGATTAAAAAAATGATAATAATGAGATTTCTTACAGTAAATTAACACTCCCTATAATTTTATTTCATCTTTTTATTTTTTGTAACTTTTAGATTTATCTGAGCTATTAAAAAAAGTTATCTTTTGAAAATTTGTAGTAAAATTTAATTTTGTGGTTTTTTAAAAAATTAATTTTTTTCTTTTATATTAAAAGAATTATTATGCGTCAATGCAAAAAAAAAGAGCTATTTCTTTAATTTTGTTAACCACTATAAAATAAAAAATTAACTATTATTTTATGTAAATAAAAAATAATAAATTTAGAACATATTAATTAGTAAACATCGCCCGTGCTTTAGCACGGGCATTAAGACTTGTACATAACTATGGAGCAATGCTACTCATCCTGGATCCCTCAATGATTTTCTACCTTAACAATGATGTCACATGTAGGACATTTATTTTATAAGAGCATAAGGTAGGACATTAATGAAGGACGGAGAATGGGATCCTCATATTTTGGAATTATATTTTGATGAGACTGTTAGAAATACTATTCTAGCTATGAGGGTTCCATTGGTGGGGCAGAATTGTGTCAAGTGGTCTCTAACCAGGTCTGGTATCTTCTCTGTTAAATCTCTTTTTAATAAATTAACTCCCTACGATATTCCTAATTCTAGAATGGCAAAATTTTGGAAGTTAATTTGGTCTCTTGATATTTGTCACACCCCGATTTTCGGAACTCAAAAATCCAACCTGATTCAATGAGTCCGGAAGGCGAGGCGTGAAGAGTGTAAATGAAGTGTAATTTAAAGCAATGAATAAAATTGCTTACTTTCTCTTTTTAAAAGATAAACCAGTCAAATTTTGTCAACATTAATTACAATTTAGTAATCAAAGTAAATTTAAAAACAAAAATAAATTCTGTTGAAAATATTTTTCGTACTTAACTGTACATACTTCAGTAAAATGGTCATA